>CAKNYM010051168.1:0-59369 GCA_932195095.1 Andricus curvator | reverse complement strand
GCTGCTGCTGCTGCTGCTGCTGCTGCTGCTGCTGCTGCTGCTGCTGCAGAGAGGTCCAGTAAATTGGCCTGCCAGATCGCCAGATCTTACGGCGCCGGATTTCTATTTGTGGGGTTATCTAAAGAATCGCGTGTATCAAGAAGTGCCTACAACTCGTGATAACATGATAGAGCGAATCAGGTCTGCTTGTGCACAAATATCACCAAAAACAATTCGCAGTTGTATGGAATCTTTCAAAGCTCGGATTAACAAGTGCATCAAAGTGCGAGGACACCATTTTGAGCACTTATTGTAAAATAATTAATCGAAATCAAGCATCCCTGTGGTGAGAGGCAAGGGGACTCACCGAAATCAAGCACCCCGATGGATGGTGAGAGGCAAGGGGACTCACCGAAATTAAGCACCCCGAAGGGAATAGACAACTACTACGTCCGCGTCGTTATTCCTGGGTAGAGCTAAAAGTAGTGTCAACAATTTCATTTTTCGCAATTGCAGCGCCATCTATCGCGAATCGAAACAAATTTTCCGAATAAAACTTACGTATTTCGTAAAGGAGAATCTGAATCTGTGATAAAAAATTGGGGTTGCCATTTGAAATTACAAAGTTACCCCCACCCCTGCCTCCTGTGGGGGTGGGGGTGGGGTAAATTTTAGCAAATCTTTTTTCCCCCTCGAAAATAAAAAGTTTTTATTCCAGACATTTTTTCCGTAAGATGTGTATTTTTTGAGATATTTCGTTGTCTCAAATTAAAAAAAACACCCTGTATATATATATATATATAATTTAAAAAAAAGTTAAACAACCACCGCAGGGTCACACTAAGAGCAACTGCCATCCAAAAAATGTCAATAGCCCCCAGTAGCAAATTGTTTTAAAATTAAATTTGGCGATTTCAGCTATGGTTCAATCCCGAACAGCAATTTAATTCAAAGAGATAAATTGTCATCCTTCGTTGAAATAAACCATTCCAAAGTTTTATTTACCCAAAAACGCTACTATCAAAAATTGACCCAAATTTTGGATAAAATTGTTTATTTCAACATTATAACAATAGAGCTTCCGTGTGAAATATCGGGAATAGTCGGAAAGTCATTTTTGTTCCAGCTAGGTCTAACCATACCCGAATTTTTCGGTAATTAACCAAATTCACCCTGAGTTTTAAACGAAAACCTCGCAAAATGCCTGATAATAATACAAACGAAACCTAGTTTGCTGGCGATATTAATCGTACTCTCAGCGAAGCGATGATGTTGTCTATGGCAGAATGTTTTACCGTACAACAAGGGGTTGTAAATATCCCTAGCTATGATGGCAAAAATATACCAGTCCAAGACTTCATTCAGGATATCATAAATGGGGAATCTTCCGTGCCAGCCAACTGTGAAAAACAGTATCTCAAAGCAGTTTTAGCCCGTTTAAAAGGGGCGGCCCGAGATAGTACCCATGGGAAAACTTTTGAAACCATCAATGATCTAGTTAACGCTTAAAACAACGTTTCGCCCCACGCAAAATCTATTCATGGTATTTGCATGAAATTTCGACCATTCGAATGAATCGAGAAGAAAGTGTCAGCGAATTCTTTGATCGAGTGGTGCTTTTAAAATCAGGAGCTCAAGCTGCGCTTGAGGATAAATATGCAAACTTTGCACAACGTTTATCTTCACTTAATGACTGTACCCTCGAAGCATTTAAGCGCGCCCTGCTTGACAGTATGTCAGCTTCGATGGAAGCACGAGACTCCCAAACTCTAGATAATGCTCTGAAAGTCGCTCTCGAATACGAAGCAAGACAACAATTGAACCCTCAATACCGTACAAACTTTTATCGCGAAAATAGATATTCTCAACCCAGTTATTCTGGATCACGTGACCGTAGTTCTAGTCCTCATGTACGTTTTACGACGACTCCCGACTCATATAAAGATTTTGATCAAAAACAGAATCCGTCTGGGATAATAACACGCCCTTACTCTCCAGGAGCATAAAATCTCCCAAATAATAACAACCCTTATTTCTTAAACAACTACATTACTCATTATCAATATCCCTACATGCCTTATCATCCCTATACTTACTACCCAACTGCTCCCATGTAGAATGGGGGATATCCAAATTCCAATTTCTCACGGGGAGGAATAAACACCTCACCCCGTTCTCAATCTCCCGTTCAATCGAACAAGGAAACTTTAAACTACAACTCCGCTCGCCGCACGGACGCAGGAGCGTCATCACCAGACTTTTTGGAAACAAAAGCTTCACTTCGAGTTGACACAGGGGCCTACATCAATATAATAAAAATAAATTCTTTAAACGAAGAGCTACTAATAACAGAAAGCGATTCCATTGAAATTTTAGGAATAACGCCTATTAAAATCTCAACTATCGGCACACTAAAACTAACCTTAGAAAATTCTAGAGTAGTTTTTCATGTAGTTTCGTCTGATTTTCCAATAAATACAGACGGAATTCTCGGCCGAGAATACCTTCGTCAAGAAAAGGTCGGCATATCGTTTTGGCGTAATACAATAGTACTTACTCCAACCGTACAAAACCTATTCCTTTCATCGAGAGGGAATCGAAAGTCGCTCAAGAACTAATACATGACTACAAAGGAACAGGACGAGAAAAATTGCGTATAAAAGCTAGAACTTAACAGGTAATTCTCGTAGGAGGTTTAAACAGTGAAATGAAGGTGGGATATTTACCCTTCATAAAGACAAAGGAAGGTCTAATAATAGGAGAAGCCGTCGTATCAAATTCCGACGGAAATTGCCATGTTTACGCGATCAATACTACTGAAAAGGACCTAGAGGTAGAATTCGACCCAAAAGAACTCATCCCTTTTGAATATTATAATTTACCAGGAGATGAGCTGGACTATTACCCTACGGACGAGGAATACATACCCCCAGAAAATAGAGTAGAAACAATTCTTGTGCACAGCATGTGAAAGAAATAGTTCGAGAATACCCCGATGTCTTTCACTTAACGGGTTAACCCTACTTGCAAATTTTGAAAAAGTCGATTTTTGGGTTTTTTCATTTTCTGAAAGTACATCATTTGAAAAATATTTTCTGAAATTCTTAATGAAATCTGAATGAAATTGTAGAAGTTATTCAGTCGTAAGCGTAGGCGGGTCCGTCTAGGCCACTGATCTATATACTAACTGGATAGCGTATAGAACACGATTTTCACGTATAGTAGAACGACGCCATTTTGAACATAACTACACTGGTTCGGGAAAGTTCGTGACTTGTTCGGCACTATTCGGCAACATTTGTCTGCCGCGAGGACGAACGTTCTCGCACAGTTGCATGTAAATAGTATTTAAAACTTTAAATGCGTTTTTCTCGAAACGACGTTTTCAAAAATCGGTGAGCAAGATTTCTAGAAAACCGCTTAACCGATCATTTCCAAACTTGGCAACCTTTTTTGTGATATGAAAAAGCAGTCCTTAATCGAAGGAATTTCTCAACTTTGACTAGCCGCCATTTTGTCAAAAAAATTTCTTGTCCAAACCCTTCGGTTAAGGACTAGAAAAACTTATAATTTATTGAAATATTTTTGATTTTCCCATTTCAAATGATCGAATCCTGAGAGGTGTTGCTCACCGCAATACTCCTTCGAAAAATCATACTACGGTGTATCAGTAGTAACTCATGAAATAATGTGTATTCTTAAATGAAAATTAGTTTAAATTAGGTTTATATGATACTCTTTCAAATATAGAAACTTTTACCAAAAAGTATTTTTTCATTTTTTTTTTTAAATCGATAAAATTCACTTTTTTATTGCGTTGCAAGTAGGGCTAACCCCTTAACTGGAGAGACATTAACTCCCACACATATAGTACATAATAAAATACATACAACTGACGATGTTCCAATCCATGTTCGACCATACCGATTTTCGCCCATTCAAAAAGAGGAAGCGAAGATCGTTATAGACAGAATGTTGACGGAAGGTGCAATCAGTCACTCGAAGTCACCCTATAGCTCTCCTATGCTAATAAGTCCGAAAAAAATGGACCAAACCGAAAAGAGAAAGTACAGAGTAGTAATAGACTTCCGGATGTTAAATGAAAAAACCATCGGTGATGCTTGACCACTTCCAAACATAACTGAAATATTAGATCATTAAGGAAAGGCACGATACTTTACAGTTTTTGATCTAGCCAGCGTATTTCATCAAATATAATTAAATCCAGCTGATTGACCAAAAACTGCTTTTTCATTTTTAAACGGGCACTACGAGTACATCAGAATGCCCATGAGTTTGAAGAATTCCCCTGCGATATTCCAACGCTTAATGGACCAAGTTCTTTTAGGATTACAAGGTGTTGAATTATTATGTCTATCTTGACGACATAGTAATCTAGGCAGAAACACTAGAAGAACATGGGAAGAAGGCAAGACGCCTCCTAAACAGGTTAAAAGAGGCAACTCTTTCCATGCAACCAGAGAAAAGCGAATTCCTGATCAAATAAATTAACTATCTTGGCCATATAATTAGCAGTGAAGGAGTGAAACCTGACCCTAAGAAGATCGAAGCGGTGCAAACATTTCCAACGCCCAAAAATCCCAGAAACATAAAACCATTTCTAGGTATAGCTGATATTACAGGAGGCTTATAAAAGATTTTGCAGCGAGAACAAAGCCGCTAACGAATCTTTTAAAGAAAGGAGTACCTTTTAATTGGGGACCGGATGAAGAAAAAAGTCTCAAAGATTTAAGACAAGCCTTATGTGAAAGTCCTATTTTGCAGTACCCAGACTTTCAAAAGCCATTTACCATAACAACAGATGCCTCAGGCTATGCAGTAGGTGCAGTACTGAGCCAGGAAAAGGAGGGAATAGACCTTCCTATTTTATATTCTTCCCATGTGTTAAATAGTGCCGAATGTAATTACTCTGCTACCGAGAAAGAATGCTTAGCAGTTTTATACGCAGTACAACAATACCGACCCTATATTGGGATCTGAAATACAACGATACGCCAACTGGTGACCAAATGTAGTACTAAAATAACGGGCTCGTATTCGTCGTATTACAGGTTTTACTATATGATCCATTTGAATTTTATCATACAAATTATTATTAAATTAATATTTCGTTCAGTTTAAAGAAATATAAACAATAAGAAATTTAAGTAGCACCAGAAGACAAGTTTGGATTCGTGTATTTGGTTCTCGTGAAGTTTAAAAAAAGCTTTTTTTCCTTCTTTCTTCATTAGATATATCATCATATCTTTAAAAAACAATGATTTTCTAACTGGATGCTACTATTTTCTTTTACTTTAATATGATAACACATGTGAGGAAAAACTTAAAATAAATCATTATACCCAATTTATATCTAAATGATGAATTATTATCGTCGTTATTATAGAACACATAACCTAAAATTACGTTATGTTGCGTATATCACCCATTCATATTATTTCAAGTAAAATCTCATTTTCTACCTAATTAGGGTATTTTTATGTGAAAGTGTACTAAAACGCACTTACAAATAGAAAATTTTCCACTTTTCAAGGATATGTGTCCAATGTATTCATCGTAAAAACTAGATGGAAGCCACTTTTTTGTACGTTATGAGAGGGTCTGAAATTTTCACAAAAAACGTGATTCATATTCCTTTATAATATATTTTAAATTCAGTTTGTAAAGTACGACTACCTAGCCATGTTCAACCCTCTCCTAAAATAATAAAAACAAACGATTTTTCACGAAAGCAATTCACTGGATGACGATTCCATCAACTTATAATTGATATTTTTTCTAAATTTATAACATGTCCAGCGTGCACAATTTTGTTGCCCTGTCTTAAAATGTCTACTCGAACCATTTTTGCAGATACTGACTCCCAGTTCTTCGAAATAATTGCAAAATAAATCAAAAACCCTTCGCATCACATGTATTAGAGGTAAAGTGACCCCGTTGTTGCCTCGATATTGCCTATCACGTGACGCTGTGACGTCATGATTTCAGATCCCAATTTATGGAAAGGAATTCACACTGGTTAGTGATCATCAACCCTTAAAATGGATAATTTCGGTAAAGCCTGTCCTGCATTGTTGTAAGTTCCGCCCGTGGCCACCAGACCACAGCCGCATGTAGGATCCTAGGTCTTAGGACAGCAGAGTAGAGCCATGCAAGCATTTTAGGCCCTAGACCCAATGTCAACAAAAAGGCTCTCCAGCACATCCAAAAAGTCATGACAAATTTCCTGCATTGGATCTCAAGGTGCTTTGCCCAGTTCAGCCTGCTGTCTAGGATTACTCCCAGATATCTAGCTGAATCTGAAAACGTCAGCTCCCCACCACAGAATACAAGAGCGTCAAATTTCGGAACTTTATAATTTCTCGTGAAAATGACCAGGTTGGTCTTTTCCGGATTTACCGAGAGCCCTGAGCTATCGCACCAGAGCTCTACGATGCGCAGCGCCGACCTTATAAGACCCATCAGCGACAGGACACCTCCCTGTGGGCAACCCCGTGGTGCTATCCCCCTTACTAGGCCTTCACCCCATCTTGTTTCGAGTCTTCTCCGGCGTAGCATTTTTCCTATACAGCATACTAGCTGATCCGGCGCGCCACATCACAAAGCATACAGCATACCACTTTTGTTCCAACTACTGCTCCAATTTTGCCACAACAGCATGAAGCGCAGTTTCTACTGAGCAGTCTGCCTGAAAAGCATGCTGCCCTCTATGCAGCGGGGAGACCAAGAGCACCTCGTCCCTAATGTATATCGACCAGCTTCTCCAACGTCTTCATGATAAAAGACGTTAGGCTGATTGGTCGGAAATCTTTTGCAGCAGTGTAACCGTTCCTCCCAGGTTTGGATATGAAGGCCACTCTGCCATCCTTCCATGCCGATGGCACGTGTCTAAGGTCTATCCTTGCCCTAAATAATTTCGCCAGAGGAGGGAAGACTAAATCCATGCCTTTTTGTAAAAGCGCTGGATAACTGCCATCCGCTCCTGGTGATTTAAAGGGACAGAAGGACCCTACGGCCAATTCCACCTTTTTGTAATCAGCGATCTTAGCGGCGAAATTTCAGTCGGCCCTCTCCACCTCTTGGCCCCAGCCTTCTTCCTCTTGGTCGGTTCGGATTCGCTGAAAACCCGGGAAGTGAACTTCTATCAGGTGATTCAGCGTTGCTTCTTCGTCTTCGGCAAACTCACTATTATCGAGCCTTATGAGCCCGAGGCGAGCTTCCAGATTTTTTGCCAGGATCTTATGGTGCCTCGCTGTTTCCGGAATGTTTTTCGATTCCTCGCAGAAACCCCTCCAATCTTCCTGCTTATACTTTCTTATATTTTTATTGTATTCACACTGGGCCGTCTTTTAGATGTCCCAGTTTGAAGGCAATTTAGTTCTATTTGCCCTGTTGCACAACATTCTTGTCTTTTTACGGAGTCTCTCCAGGTGGATATTCCACCATTCTGCTCGCTTCCTAGACTTAACTGTGCTTGTAGGACACTTATTCTCATATGATGTTGTCAGAGCTCTTCGCAGAAAATCCGCGGCGTGCTCCAACTCATCAATGGTACCATAGCTTGTGGGGAATTCCGCAAGCCCCCCTTTGAGTTTCTCTTTATATAAGTCCCAAAGTGTATTTCTGGGGTTTCTGATCTTGCAAACCACCGGTTTTCCTAGGGTTAATCGAAACACGAAATATTTGTGGTCCGAGAGAGACTCCTCATCGGAGACTCTCCAGTCCACTACCCTGCTCCTCAGTACACCCGAACATAGAGTCAAATCGAGAACCTCACTCCTGTTGTTAGCCTGGAATGTGGGAGTATCACCCCGATTCAGAATTGATGTTTGTGCTTCCCCACACCGTTTATTGAGAGTTTGCATCACAGCCCAACAGCAGAGGATTCTTGTTCTCTTGACAGTGCCGAATTAGAGCCTCCACCTCTCTGGGAAGCGGGGGTCCCTCGGCATCGCCAGGGGAATAAGCCGAGGCAATAAACACCTCTAGCCTTTCTCCACTACTGCCCCTGAGTCGCACCTTAATAACGGTGAGATCTCTAGAGCAGATTTTAGGCACCAAGATTGCACCCATACCCTTGACGGCTATGCATGCCCTTGGTGTTTTTTCGCGTGGCCTCTTATATATGGAGCTACATCCTGAAAAGCCATTAATCCTTTCCCTGTAGAACCGCCGAGGCGCCTTTGCTTCGGCCTGGATCCCTGCCTGTCGGAAAATACCTTCCACGAATCAGTTTGTAAAGACGCGTTCTGAAAGCTCAGGCGCCTCAGAACAGTCGCCGGACTCTCGGGGTTGCCGGGAATCAGTACGGTCGCTCTGCGGTACCTTTGCAAACACTCCGTCCCCTTGACTTCCAAGTTAAACCTTCTTTAAGCCTAAACGTTGGGGATTTTTCCACTATCCAGCCTGTCCAAATCCTCGAGAGTTATACAGTTATCAGGATAACCCGATGCAACGACAACTCTCACTAGGGCGTTGTTAGCCATCTGCGCCAAAGCAAGGCCCTGTGTTACCAGAGCCTTCTGCCGTTTCAACTCCCTGTTTGGAAGAGTTTTTCCAGAATCCTTCTTCCTCTTGCCTATGGAATAAACCTGAGGAGTTGCTCCGGGTAGAGTTTCCGCAACCACGGCCCCCTGTGAGGAGTCTTGGCTGCTGTTTGCGAGACGCGCTGTGCGGTCTCTCCTCCTTTGTGCTCCGCAACGGTTCCTCTTCTTTACGGAGAGTTCCGTTAGCTGCACTTCTACGGCTTCGACAAGATTGTCTCCACCATCATCAATATTTCGCACCGCCTATGGTGGGTTGCCCCCTAAGGAGCCTCCCACTTTTGGCGGTGGGTTAGAGCATAGGGTCTATATATATTTTGGGATTCTTTTTTGTCCCACAATAAGCTAAGGAAATAAGAAACACCCCCCCCCCCCCCCTACAGAGCCTCGCTTGCATGGGCGGGTCTAAATACTATGGGATTCGACCTGGTGTCCCAAAGTCTCCGTTAAGACACCTCCTTTGAGACCCCCGCCTATCCGCCACTACTGAGGGGGGCAGGCCGGGGTGTTCAAGGATTTTTTGACACTGGTGCCATTCAGCTCTTGACACGGCGATCACAGCTTGGGAGCATCAGAACTCGCGCTCTTGATATTCCAGGGGGCTTTGCCATTACCTCCTGGAAGGATCGCTCCTTAGTTTAAGTCTCACCGACCAGAGTCCATCAGTTCCCCAGAGTAGCCACACTTCGCGATGCAGCCCCTCAGGTTCAACTATTCCAGCTCTGTGGTCTAATGAGCCCCGTAAGCGATCCCTAGGGAGGGTAATATAGCATTAATAACATAACAATTTCCTTTGCAGAATGGCTGAGTCAATTACTTGGACTAAGCTTCCTAAGGGGCAAATCTGTGCCTCTACCATCAAGCCCAAGGGAGAAGTCGTGGAATTAAAATTCGCCAAGGAGCCTTTAGAGGACACGGTGTGCTTGAAGACTGAAAAAGTTTGACTAAAATTGATCCAAAATCTGCTAACGCAAAAAGTTTCTATATCGTTTCGACATTAAAAATCAGCTGAATTTAAAATCCTAGCTGCTCCCTTTCGCGAGTTATGCGCATTTTTAGATTTTTACATAACAACCTGTATACTACAAAGCTTGCGTAATCGAGTTTATCAAGTACAACGCTTTTTTAACTTTACCGTTTTTCCAAAATATATCGAAAATAACCTTGTGTTGCTTATTTTTTACATTTGAAGAATTTATTTAGTTACCACTTTTAGCCAAGCCCAGGACCAACGACGAGGACGTAGTGGCTGAATGGTCCCATTTTTTTCTTTTTTTTTTCTTTTTAACTTTTTTTGTATTTTTTATGTATTATATATTGAATGGTATATATAATAAATTATATATTTAATAGTATGGATAAATTCAAATAAGTGTTTTTTAACAAAATTTAGAAATATAGATTAGTAAGCAGTAATAGAATTTTCTTCGCTTCACTTATAATTTTAAACATTATTTACTAATCTATATTTATAAATTTTGTTCAAAAACACTTATTTAAATTTATCCATGCTATTAAATATATAATTTATTATATATACCATTCAATATATAATATATAAAAAATACAAAAAAAGTTAAAAAAAAAAATGGGACCATTCAGTCACTACGTCCTCGTCGTTGGTCCTGGGCTTGGCTAAAAGTGGTAACTGAATTTTCCAAATGTGAAAAATAAGCAACACAAACTTATTTTCGATATATTTTGGAAAAACGGTCAACTTGAAAAAGCGTTGTACTTGATAAACTCGATTACGCAAGCTTTGTAGTACAGGTTGTTATGTAAAAATCTAAAAATGCGCATAACTCGCGAAAGGGAGCAACTAGGATTTTTATTTCAGCTGATTTTTAATGTCCAAACGATATAGAAACTTTTTGCGTTAGCAGATTTTGGATCCATTTTAGTCAAACTTTTTCAGTCTTCAAGCACACCATGAGGAATTGTCAACCGAATATGATTTCAGAAAACACCGGACCGAAGAATGTCCCCACGATAGATTATTTTATGTAAAATGTATAGTAGAGGATATTAATCGCGGAAATCTGTTCATAAAAATTAGCGATGAGCAGCGAAGAATTCGATTAGCTGAACTTTCCGCAGCTAAGAAAATTCTTAAAGAATTAGAAGAAGTTTATTATTTGTCCGAAGAAAATAATACCGAAAATGAAGTTGAAGATACTTACGTTATCTGCCTAGACAATGAAAAGAAAATGTTGATCAAGCTATAGAAGTGGGAAAATGCCTTTTAATATTGTTATTTAAGAGGACACACCATGAAGTTCTGTAGTAAAATCATAAAAAGAAATAAGCATCTTCCCGAACCGCAGGAAGTTACAGAGGAAGAATTTTGGGGCTCATTAAATGAGTCAGAAAATGACAACCTGATATATATATATATATATATATATATATATATATAACGCTATAAATTCTTTCACTAAAGCTAGCCTAAGAGCACTATCAATATAACCATCTTATAAATAATCATTATAATAATTGTAACCTAAATATTAAGTTACGAAAAATGTTAGTAAATGTACATCCCATGTAATTTGCAAAATAAATAAATGTGAAGAAAAACGAAAGAAATAAAGGAAGAAGCTTTGGAGGTTGCCTTCTTCATTCCTTTTTTCTAAACACAACACAAACAGTCATTATAAGCCTTATTAATATAATTTCAATATAAAGATGGACTGGCTAAACCCAAAAACAGGGTTTACCAAGTGGAAATGGATTCTACTCCTCCTACTGCCAACCAGCCCAGGAAGTCCTGCGCAGTACGAGATTCAATCCTTGAAGGAAAATTCCGGAATATTCTATGAAAAGTTGGAATCCATGCGATTAACACAAAACTACTGGAGAATTGTGATATTTTTGGACGTTGGAAACTTCAGTCAACATTTCCAGATTAAAGACTTGCTACGAGACATTAGCTACAACTACGAAAATTGCATTCAGAAAGGAATCAAAGAGGATTGCCAAAACGAAGTGAAATTAGACACTCTGATAACCAAACTGAACAGAATCGAAGCTGGAAACAAAAAATCAAGTAGGATACTCTACGAAATACAATACTAGAAGCCAGAATACTCAACCCAGTACAATGAAAAAAAGGCGAGTACCGATGTTAGGATTCATAGGATTTATTTTAGGACCAGTAGTCGGACTTTTAACTCCGGAGGATTGAGAAAACTATATGAACCTAATCGATGAACTACAAGATGAACCAATTTAAGTCGAATACTAAGACAACAAACTCATATAGTTAACGCCGAAATTCAAAACATACTTATCCGACACTCTCCTGCAATTCACAAATATCGTGATAAACGCCCGAGAAAAGAAAGTACATCCAGCACTAATAACTAACAAGCAATTACAGGAAATTATAGCAGAAATACATAGTAAAATAGGCGAATATGATTTCCCAATTCCTAGTACACACATCAAAGCCGAAGATGTACACCTGATTGGAAAAGCTGAAATTGCTTTCCACTCTAAAAGATTAATAATGTCTATTGATATCCCTCTTTTAGAAAGAGTCGTTTATCAACTATGGAAACTACATCCATATCCAGTGTACCAAAAATTAATTGGAAATATAACTGGGGAAGCATATATATTACTTAAGGAACCATACATCGCTTTATCGTCCGATGACCAGAAATTTTTTCTAGCAGATCAAGAATATCATAACAATTGTATAAACACTATATACGACACTATTTGTGAAGCAAATCTACCAATATATTTAACTTCAAACAGCTCTCTCTGTGAAATTATTATGTTAATTAAGCCATCCATTGAAGCGTTCCAGAACTGTGACGTAAGAGTTACCCTAAGAGAAGAACAATTTTGGACTCAAATACCTTCCCTCCAAACTTGGTTACACTCAACAAAAATTCCTGAACTACTCAGTGTTAATTGCCCAGATAAGAAAATTGAAAGAGAATATATCTGTGGTTCCGGAATACTCCAACTACGAAATGGATGTATTGCAAGATTAAACGAAACAACGCTAACCGGAATAGCTATAAAAAAAAAACAAGGAAGAATACATCTATAACCCAGGATTTTCCTTAAATCTGACTAACACCAACAATACCACAAAACAAAAAATCATACCATAATTGGGACATCAATTACCTTCACAATGATAATAATATTAATAATAATATATTGTGGTATCGCTGGAAATAAATGGGAGGCCAAGCTCCTCTGCGGCCCTATCTGCGGCACGGTATAGAAACGCCGCAGCAATGACGACTTCATGTTGATGTACGAGTCGCAAAAGAGAATCTGTGCTATTTAGAACTGAGCAGGCTGTAGCCAGAACCGTTCTTCGATGAAGACACTCTGAGCTTTGCAAGCTTATATAGTATATTCGAGGCACGGAAGATCTAGGATGATGACTTCGATGTATTGTCATCATCTTGCGTGTGCTTCGGTCAAGTTGCTTCAACTTATTGACGTTCCATTTTACTGCACCAAACATTTTGGGTTTCCGCTTGCGGTATTCCAAGATATGTATATGTTTCTCCAATATCAAGATGTTGAATGGTATTTTCGCCTATGAGTTGAACATTCTGATCGCCACGCGATGATGTAGTTTCTAGTCTTCCTTGGTGTAGATGGACGCAGGCACACTTTTTCAGTTCGAAGCTCATGCCAATCGCTTTAGAGTACCTATTTACCGCCTCCACAAGGATGTTAAGGACCTCTTTTTAAGAAGCAAAGAGTTTAAGGTCGTCCACGTATAAAAGGTGGTTGACTTTATACTCTCTTCTGTTCGGTGGGCCACATAGGTATCCAGAGCTTTTGCCTCGGAGCACAATAGATAGAGGCAAGAAGAAGATGCAGAAAAGTATCGGACTTAGAGAGTCTCTTTGGAAGACCCCCCTCTTATATGTGATATAGCTTGTAGTCACTTCTCTTTTGTCAGATGTTATGACAAATCTCACTATTTTTGGATGCACCTCCCGGCACTCAAGGAGCTTAATAAGTAGCTCATGGTTTGTGTTATCGAATGCCTTACGGTAGTCAATCCAAGCCATGGACAGATTGCGTCGATACATGGTCGAGTCCTGGGTAACACACCTGTCTATTAACAGGTTCCATAGATGTTAATATCCTCTCTTTGAGGATGCCAGTGAATAGCTTGTAGCTGGTGTTTAAACAAGCTACGGGCCTGTAGTTATTTGGACTTGACAAATCTCCGGCCTTAGGGATCAATACAGTGCGTCCTTTCACTAGCTACTTCGGGACGGGTTGTTCTCCGTTTAAGAAAGTAGTAAATATACGAGCTAGATGTTGGTGCGTAGAAGTAAACTTCTTCCACCAAAAGTTGTTGATTTTATCTGGCCCTGGCGCTGAAAAGTTCTTATTTCTAACGATAACTTTCTTCACTTCTTCAGCAGTAATTAGTGGACACTCTTCCTCTGGACCTTGTAACCTTTGCCTTTGGCAAAAGTTACGAAAGATCGATATATCTAAAGCGTCTTCATTTAGCTGATAAGTATCTCCATATACTTGCTCCCAGGAGACTTGAATCTCTTCTCGACTAGGCGGATTTTTAACGGCACCGTGACGTTTTATTGCACAGACGGGAAGGATGAGTAGAATAGGTGGAGTTTTTCTGAATCCACTTTACTCGCCGTTCAAGGCGCTGTTTCGCTGTTGAAAGACATCTTATTTTTTGCGTCCAGTGCTGCTTGATGGTCAACAGTTTACACTTGTTCAGCGTGATTTGCTTTCCTCAAATTTCGAGCAAGTGCCCTAACTTTTGGAGTGAATTTTTTATTTGATGTTATGTAGCTAATCACGCACTGAATATTTGATGCATGCCGTCTCGCCGTTTTAATTTTAAACTGAAGGTGTGCAATAGGCTCGCGAGTCTTACTCAGGCGTACTGAAGTATCGTTACTTCTATTGTCGCTAAGCAGGGAGACGGCCATCTCGTAAACTACACAGTTCAGATTCCAGAGATTAGCATCTTCGGGGAGCAAATCGGGGAGAGCAGTATTAGCTTCAGCTAATTTGTCCATCCTGAGAAAGACTTTTTGGTGGATAGGTCTCCTACTTCTCATGTTTGCATTATCGACTATCTGCAAAGGTGGTCTTGCTGGAACGGGTGGAATGTTCGCTGGAGCATGTTGCTCTTCTTCTTGTTGATAAAGAGCTTCATATCCGTTTTTTCGCAAAAAGGATACCTGATCTCTTAAATACTGAGGCGTTTGATGAGCATATTCCGGGTGCATATTGACCTAACGGTCATATAACCTCTGCATGAATCCTCTTCGCACCGGTGAGCTTCTTTGCCAACAGGTAAGGATGTCCCTCCTGAGTTGGCCCAACCATTTAAATCGATGTTTTCGCGCTTTTGTCCGGGGCCATTGCCTGGTCGTCGCCTCGGTTCGGTCCTATTGCCACTCCCAACTGAACCATGGCCTCCATCCGAGAGAGGCCTATCGTGGGTGGCACTGCGCGATACTGGTATCGTAACCGCATAATTCGTTGCATTGGGGAGTTAGCCCAAAGCAACGTGGCTGACTGCAAGAGCTGGAGCTCTCGGGCGATGGGGTCGCCACATCCCTACGCCTAGCATCTCTAACACCTTTGGTGCTCAAAAGTCGTGTGCAGGAAGCAGAACATACGCTCCTACTAAGAGAACATGCTGACAAGCCCCTTCATGGTAAATTCGACGGCATCATACGTAGAGAAGAGCTCTCGATGGGTCTGTCCAAAATGTTTCTCAAGTCTGCTGGATTGAGATCGGAGACTGAGGGATTTATTTTTGCCTGTCAAGACGGCGTTATAGACACATTGTCAAGACGGCGTTATAGATACATTAGTTTACCGCGATCGCATAATGAATGTACCTGTAGGCGATACCAACTGCCGAGCGTGCAAGCAAGAGCCAGAAACACTTGGACTTGTTCTCAGTGGATGCTCAAAATATGCACGCTACGGGTACATAGAGAGACACAATGCGGCTCGAAAAGTGTTATATTGCCATCTTAGGCATTTCTATGGTGTTGATCTATTGCCCGTCTTACCATACGTCCAGGGGGAACTCGAGTCCGTTGTGGAGAATGATCAGTGTAAGATCTACTAGAATTTCTCATTCTCCACCACTCAACGTATCAGTGCTACGAAGCCTGATATTGTCCACCAAGATCTGAAGAACAAGATCATTTACGTGATTGAATTCTCGGCACCAACCGATGGTAATATCACGGCAAAGGAGGAAGAAAAACGGGCGAAATATCAAGAACTTCTTTTCGAGCTGAGCAGGCTACCAAGGCTTCAAAGTCCATCTTGTAGTTTTCATAATCGGCTGTCTTGGAGGTATGAAAGCTTCATTTATTAGTCAACTCAACAAGATTCCGGCTTGCCAGCGTCAGGCTCATTCAATCGCGAACCGGATGCAAAAGGCTGTTCTTCTGGGATCACTTCATCTGGTCCGTCAACACTGTTCATCGTAACATTCTACAATGATTGGTAGCTCTAAAAAAGTACCCAGAGGTGAAACTTCATCTCCAACTGTCCCGTCTGCCGCGTAAGATCATCCGCGGCTAGAGACCTGACTCCAAGGAACAGTGTTGCCCGATGTTATCTCGCGTAAATTTTCCGCTCTTGCTTACCTTCTAGGACAGAAGGAGCAGAAGCGGATGACGTACACGTTCCAGTTGCTTCGGGATTGGTTGCTTTAAGGAACCATGATCGTAGCTTCCGGAGCCTACAACTTCTCACATAAAAATACATTGTGGAAGAAGAACATGCCAAAAATTCAAAAATACTTCAAACAACGGAAAAACAGAAATGAAAATAATATTTACGCTAATAGACAACGCAACATGCAGCAGCGTGAAAAACGAGTCAACCCCGCAGGTACGAGCACTGGTATCCAGCATCCGAGTAGCCTAAAAACCACCCACTTCAACTTTTCATCGAGGACGATGAAAGAACTTAAGGAGGGAGGACAAGGAAAGCCGTTACATTTTTTCCAAAATTTAAAAAATTGTATACCGAAAGAAAGACTCAACAACTACCAAAAGCTGCCGGCTTTATTTTCATCAATCAAACCTTCAAGTTGGCGGACAACATAGACATATTCATCAATAAGAGATTCGCAACTGCACAGTAGAATAAGTTGTGAGTGTCAGGCATGACGTCACAAGCCATGATGGCCGCTCCAGTGTGCGAAACATAAACCGAGAACAACGAGACTCCTCCCGCATAGCTAATGGCACGCACGCTACGAGATAACACACCTATATGATGGCGAGTGAGCGACTAATAAGAAGAGCTGTACCACGACTGCGCCTGATGAAGTCATAATCCCATTATGGCCTACTCACGTATGGAATATAATCCGACTACAATAAGCTCAAGGAACGTACCCGCTTGAAGTAAATAAAAACAAAGAAGAAAACAACGAAAGAACAACCGGTTTGGACAACAAATAATAGTTACTGAAGCATAGAGAAGTGTATTTAACTATAAATAAGGTATATCATTCATTTCATTAATTAAAACTTGTTTATGTTTCAGAATTACCATAAGTAGATAAAGTTAAGCTTAAATGAATACTCTGAATTACTTCATCAGGCAAAGAAAGCCTGTCATCAAGTAGAATTGTCCAGGATGCGCAGTGCTCGAACCGAACTCTAGTATTTGACATAAATAAAATCACATAAAAACTGGAACAAGTGGGCATACTGGAGGTCGATAAGACAGAAATCGCGAGAAACTCATGGTATTACGTGTCTGACACCGTTACCCTCCTTATCGATCGCCGTAATTTTGCGCCGTGACACGAATTTTATGAATAATTGATAAAGTAATAAATAAAATGGTGATTGAAATGTTAAAATATAGATTAATAAACAAAGCAGAAATCCAGCAATTTGGAATATCGCTATTTTAGAGAGGTATTTCAGAAAACCATAAAATTTTGACAATATCAACAAAAGTAAACAATAAAATAATAATAACAAGTTAAATTCTAGTAATCAGCACAATAAAAATAAAACAAAGACAAACATTTTTGCATGCTTTGAGACGCGAACCCGTGATCTTGAGCTCACAAGTCCAGCGGTTAACCACTGAGCCATGAGACTCGATGACCGCTATGACATAATGAACCTACATGGTCGGCAAGATGAAATCACGCGAATAAAATAAATAGACTAATGGTACCACGATCCAGACTAGCAACGGACATAATTTCTTAAAAATAAAACTATACTCTATAAGTATAACAAGCCCGAATTCAGAAATTAAAAAATAAATTGGCTAAATGTCAAAAGTTTAGTTGAATGGTGGTATAATTAGATATATATGTGCACGCATACATATATATGGATGTATATGTGTATATGAGGCACCCATCTTACGACCATGAGACGTGTCCATAGGTGTGAGCTACCGCAATTGCTCTCAGTGTACCCAGTTATGGTTTTTTACCCATATAATGACGTAGATTAAAGAACCCTGACTTAAAGTCTTTAAATTAAAACGGATTAGGACGTTCTAGTTTTTGTAATGATATTCTGCTTTTTTTTCTCTAAAATCTGCAAACACTAATTTATACTACACAAAATCTTTAGATGCACTGAGAATGACAACAAAATTCTTATTTTAAAAATAAATGAATGACAAAATGTATGAGATAAGAACACAAGAAAAAAGAAAAAACTTTAAAATTTAATTTAAAACAAACAAAACCTGGTGTTCTAACTTCAAGAAGTGAGAGTAATGCAAAAATTCACAATCCATTCAGAATAAAGGAAAATACAATAGAAAGAGAGGCATTCACACACTGACAATCAATAAGAAAAAAGGACACTAACACTCTCATACACACACGCATTCAATATAAAGAAACTAATAAGACAAGAAAAAGGAAGCTGCGAGAGAAGATCGCCTAGGAATCCACATCTGGATTCAATTCCCCCTCCAGCCACACCACCTCTGGCCTCGGTTCTGAAAACAGAAACAAACAAACGGAATTAACTAAGGGAATGCAGTCAAAAACATTGAAGAAAACACCAAAAACAAAAAAAAAGATATAGAAAACAAAAATTAAGAATGAACCGGCCACAAGGACAGAACCTACCTTTGGCTCCCGGAAAATAGGTTTAAAAAAAAAAGTAATTAAAAATATTTTCAAAAATAAAACTTATCCAAATTTCGGAAAAGGCGTACTCTCCGGGATCCAGGTGATCGCATATACAGCGATAAAGCTGTAAGACATCTGCGAGAGATTCATCTTGAACCTCACGCAAACGCGCCTGGAACGCCGAGTCCTGTATGTTGGCGAGCGCTGCAAATGAAGAGAGACAAGATTTCATGGGACGGCCTCTCTTCCGCAATACCCTGGTCGACCCAGCAAGACCCAAAGAAGTTGAGGCTGAAGTAGCACCACCAGCCACCCGTTTTTCGTCCTCCAACATTCTCACAAGGTGTACCCAGTATTTCATTTCAGCGGCCATCGCCAAAATCCGATGAAGAAAAACAAAAAGACGGGCCCTGCGCGTTCTCTTAACTGACATCACATCTGAAAAAGATAAACCAAAAACATCAAAAATCCGCACGTTTTAAGAAAATATTTCTCCGCTAAAACGTGCTGTTCTAGTGCAAGCGAAGATACAGCAATTAAGACGCACGGGCACTTATGATGCAACCGTTCGACTATAGTAAAGGCGGCCTCAGTGACCAAACAGTTTAAATTTTCCCGACACAATGCCAATATAACCGAGATGGCTTTGTCCGGGTTAACCTTCCACAGGACAAATTAGAAAATTCCGAAAGCTTCCTCGATTCGAGAAATCCGGTTGCCTAAACTAACACTTTTCGACAAGGAAGTTGAAGGTAAATTCGGCACAACCGTTGAACCCGATGGTAGGCTTACTATGTTATTATTATCAGGTAAATTAAACAAAGACAAGTCAAACCCCTCGATTGACTGAACGAAAGGATCAAAATTCACGGCACTTTCATTCGACGTCGACATGACGAGCACTACATTAAAACTAACCACAGAACAAAACAAAGCAACGGAATCAAAACAAAAAAAATGCTTACTAGGATTAGTAGAAACTGCAGAATTTGCAGTAAGGCACATGGGGATGCCTTTTCTCCCACAAAACTCCTCGTAGGGCACTGTTTCCGCAGAGGATGATGTGTCAGAGTCATTGTCCACTCCTGCAGATGTCGCCAACGACCAGCATCATTATCAACCTGCAAAAATTTGCTGACAACAAAATCTGATAACACCTGGACCATTGCACGCATAAGAACTCATATAGAAGATAAAGATTGAATTACACTCACCTTATGAGTCACATATCAAAACATACATGAAACATTCTACACTTTAGAAACCTTGCTTGCCCGTAAATTTAAAACTTTTAAAATCACGACAAAAATATGCAATGTACTACGATGTTCTGTCATAAATTCAAAAAACTAATTTTTAAAGACAAAATAAACCGTTGATGTAACCCGACAGCACTTATCATGACGATAATCAAATGTTAAATAACAATCACATAACAAAACTCATCGAGGACGATGAGGATTTTAAGGAGGGAGGACTGTTACATCCTCAAAATTTTAAAATTTTGTCGTCTCACCGAATGGTAAACGTATCACAGTGGGTAACTACTTATATGGTTGGCCGCAACTACTTAACTATAAATGACCCGTGATAAATGAGCGACGGTCGATAAGGAAGTTGGCACGAGCTAATTAGCGATAATTGAATTATGTACCATCATAGTATACAAACTAATTATAATCGAATAATTACACAAATAAACAAAGTAACGAAATAGATGCAAACACATATTGCATGTGTTTACAACTATTATTTAGGTTGATGAAGTGCAAACGATCCCACAATAATATAAATTGTCAGGCTTTACCAACCTGACATAATCAGCCCATTTACCCTCCCTCACCTACCCTATTACCAACCTAACCTCGCCTTTGCTCGGGACGTGACAATAATATCTTTTCAATGACATTCTCTAATTCTCTGCAAATTTCCAAGATTTTTTAATTATTTAAACAACTTTCATACACAAATTAAAAGTTTGGCTATTTTTTAAAGAATAGGCTCAGTTTGTTCCCGGAATCAATAAAGAATGTATTTCCAGTAACTCTTTTCTATGTTGCTTTGTAAATTTATAAGAATCATTAATTATTTAAATCATTTCGAGTAAAAAATTAAAGAGTTTTGCCATTTTTCAACGTATGGACTAAATTCGTTTACGGAATTACCAAGAATGTATTTCCAATAACTCTTTCCTACGAGACAATGCAATTTGTTTACGCAGTCAACTAAGAATGTCTTCCCGATGTCTCTTTTCTTGTTTTCTTTGTAAATTTACAATAATTATTAATTATTTAAACAATGTCCATAAACAAATTCAGAGTTTGGCTATTTTTCAACGAATAGGCTCAATTTTCTTCAAGAATTAACTAAGAATATATTTTCGATGACTTTTTTCTATGATGCTTTGCAAATTTCCAAGAATTATTAATTATTTCAATGAATTAAGAGTTTGGCCATTTTTCAACGAATGGGATCAATTTGTTTACAGACAGAAAAAAGGAAAACTGGTCGCACTCTTCGTAGATTTTAAGGCAGCTTTTGACTCTGTGAATAGGAAAGTGTTGTGGAAGGCAATGAAGAAAAGGGAGGTGGACGAATAGCTGATTGAAAGGATTAAAGAGGTCTTTACGGAGACGTAGACAAGGGTGAGGTTCGGGGAACAGAAAGGAGATGAATTCTGGACAGGGAGGGTTCTCAGGCAAGGGTGCCCGCTAAGCCCGTTGTTGTTTAGCATATTGTTAGCAGATCTAGAAGAGAAAATGGAAAAGAAAGGTAAAGAGGGTATAGTTCTAGTAAACAAGAGAATATACTCGTTAGCGGACGATGTGGTGCTTCTGTCGGAGAATGAAAGTGGAATGAACTTGCTAATAAAAGGATTCGTAGAGTATGTGAGAGAGAAAGACCTGACAAATAATGTGACGAAGACAAAGATAGTATGTTTCAGGAAGAGAAAGAATGAAGTAAAGTATGGATGGAAGATAAATGGGCGAATGGTGAAAATGGTAGAGAAATGTTGTTATTTAGGCTTCTGGTGCGAAGCGGGAGGTGGAAATGATCTGTAAATGAAAAAAGGATGGAAGGTGCGAGTAAGGTGATGGGTCAAGTGTTGAGGGATTGGAAAAAGAAGATTCAAAGAGGACTTGAAGATGAGAGTATGGCTGTTTGATTCACTGGTATGGTCTGTGATGTGTTATGGAGTGGAGGTTTGGGGGTGGAAGAAGTACAAAAAGGTAGAAAACATGCAAGGGAGATTTCTGAGACGGGTTATGGGAGTGAACTGGAACTGCCCAGGTTATATGTTGAAAGTAACAGGGAGAGAGAAATTGGTGATAAGGCAGAGGAAAAGGGTCTGGAGTTTTGAAGAGAAACTTAAGAGTGGTAAGGGTAGCAAAGTTGCACAAGTATGCCTGCAGGAAATATTAAATAGAGAGAGGAGAGGAAACACGGGACATTCAAGATGGGAGGAGGAGAGATGGCAAGTTAGAAGGGAATAGAGAATGTGTGACGAGGGGACGGAGTGGCAGGAAATAGAAGGAGAAATGGTATAGATTGCTTAAGATGGAAGGGTCCCAGAATATTTAGGGAAGTTGAAAAAGGAGTGCAGGTGGCCCAGGATGGTACGTTTCAGAATGGGAGAAGGCATGAATAAGTGTAAGTATTGGATGAGTGAAGAAATGAAAATGTGTAGGGTATGTGGTTATGAAAGGGAATCATGGGAGCACGTGTTGGAGAGATGTACAAGTGAAGAGGAAGGGGGAAAGAGCGTGGTAGATTGAGTTAGGTGGATACTGAGTGGTTGTGGACGAGGGGAAAAGTGGATGAAGAGTCTAGAAGAGAATAGGGAAGTGAGAATGCATGGGGAATGAAAAAACAAAAATCGAGACCAAAATTGGTACAAGAGAAATATGTGTATGGAAAATTACTGTTGCGTAACTTACAAAAGGTTGAACAGAAATGGTAAGAGGAAATGGAAGCCCTGGAAGGTCTCGCGCAATTGTAAGATTATATGTAAGAGCTAGTAAATATTAAGAAAGCGAAGCGATTATAGGTTAAGTTAGGTTATGTTAGGCATAAGGCATAGTGGTTAAGTGAAATTGTAAAATATGTAAAGGGAACAGAGCCCTCAGACCCGTAAAAGGGAGAGTAATAAAATACAATACAATACCAAGAATCTATTTACAATAACTCTTTTCTACGATACTTTGCAAATTTACAAGAATTATATTAATTATTTAAACAACTTTCATAACGAAATTCAGAATTTGGCTTTTTTTCAACGAATAGGGTCAATTTTTTAGATAATTAACTATAAATATCTTTACGATTATAAGTACTCGCATTTGCCCGAACATTTGGCCAGAGGAGAGGAACACTGCAGAAAACCACCTCCCGAGTTCAGCCGGCTTTTCGACAGTCAAGTTTGAAGGCAGAAATTCGACCAAGGCCATCGAATGCCACAATTGAAGGGTCGGGGAACAAAAGGGCCTAACCCACACATTTTTCGAAATTGACTTTTACACATTTTTGGACTCCTCAAACAAACGCCGTTTCAAGGGTGTAAACTAAAAATTAAAAAAAAAAAATTCATATTTTAAAAATTCATCAAAGTCAGTCCAGGTCCTAACCCAAGGGGTGTCGAGCGAACAAAAGAGCCTAACCCCACATTGCACCTTATGGAAAAACGATTTTTTCATTCGGTTTGTCTAGGTTTATTGCCACTATATAGGTATGTGGTGCCATTTAGCGTGATTAGGATGTGTCAAAGGCTTTGGAGGAACTAATCGTGGTCGATATTATCGATTTTACATCATCTGTTGCAAGTGTTGATCGACAAGGAGAGCAAGATAAGTAAACATTGTTTGTCTTTTTGTTTCTAATTTTTTTTAGTGATAGAAATTCGAAAAATTTCAAACCGGCGTTTGTTGAGTAAAGTCTCACGGTCATTTTGATATTTTATCTAGGTGAGAAATTGGTGCAGTATGCCGCGGAAGCAAGCCGAGCGTCGCGAGATGCGACGTCAGGGCTTCGACTACGTGGCGACAAAGGGAAAACTCGTACGTGCGAAAAATCCTCCCGTTGTCGATGTCAGTAAAAAAAATCTTAATCGGACAATTTTAACGATGATGCATCTTTACGAAAAATCGTGGAAATACAGAAATATTGAAACGGGTATCATTCCGAAAATTCCAAAAAATTCTGATGAATAAAGAATAGTTTTGGCATCAATTTCTCTTAATCAATAAAAAAATATTTTTTACATAAATCACGATAACATCTTCAAATGTTCATATTTTTGGTCAACAATTTTACTGGATACTTTTGAAAAGGTGTACTTCAAGAAAAAAATAGCATTCGAGTGAAAATCCTGCAAAACGAGCTCGAGTGGAAATTTTGCTCTAAATGACTAAACTTCCACTTTGTTTAAAGTGATATTTCATGCTTGAATATAAGTGCAATCCACTCGTGTTTAAGAGTGAAATATTACTCTGGAATGAGTGGATTTTCACTCATTTAGAGTGACATTTTCACTGAAGCTAGATTTGCTGGATTTTCACCCATATTGAGTGAATCTTTCACTCGAAAAAATTTAGATGGTGCCTGTTCTTTTCACTGTCGTCATTGTTTTGAAAAAATATTTTTCTACCAGCGTATGAAAATCGTGTGCATTTTTTGTTACTTTTACAGGAAAAACCATCGGGGATTTTGACAAGATTCTTTTGATGCAAGTGACACCGAAAGAACTTTCCATGGAGAAAAAAAACGATCTCCGTCGAATGATTGAATTCATTCCGGTCGAGCATCGTCAATATTACAAAAATTTGTTGTATTTGGAAAAATAAATGTGTCTGAATGATTTTTGTTGGGGTACATGATTTATATACCTTTATCACTAAATAAGAAAAACAGCTTAATGACAAAGTGATGGTAAAATTCAACATATTTTATTCAACTTTTTTTTCAGTTTTGTTTTTACCATGATGTGTCTTGAGATAAGTATAAGTAGTATAAGTATAAGTATAGTATAAGTATAAGTAAGTATAAGTCTTGAGATAATCTTTAAAAAAAAATATATTCCAAAAATACAGTCCAATTCGATTATTTTTAACAATATAAAAATAGCGCAAATTCATTGTTTACCGAATATCTGAACCTTAATCACAAAATTCATTATTATTTTCAACAGCAATAACAATAAACGATAGCAAAATCAATATACTACACAATAAATAATTAATTGTTCATAACTTAACAAAAACATATTTATTGAAAAATTATTATTGTATTTGCTAGTATTTATTCATAGAATTGCACCGCAAGTCAGGCGGCACTAAGCCGAGTGAATGCTTGCTGCTCGGGGTTAGGCCCTTTTGTTCGCCTGTACCCCCTTGGGTTAGGCCCGTGCTTAACTTTGATGTCTCATAAATCGAAAACTATTTGACGGATTCGCATGAAATTTGAAAGAACAACGTTCAAGAGTGGAGATTATCGATCACATATGTCCAATATATTTTTTTTTGTGATCTCGCAAAATACAAACGTTTTTCTGGCGTCCTGAAAAATTTGGAAAAACGGGGTTAGGCCCTTTTGCTCCCCGACCCTTCAATTATCCTCGGCATAGAACCTCCCGCTCGACATTAGTTAAAACGCAGTGGATACACAACCCGGTCGTACATCGCAGATATGCACCCATCCGAGTGTTAGACGCGCTCGAAATGGCTTGACATCTGGACTCTTCTCGAGTCGACATCATTTACTATGTATTTCTATGAAAATTTGTACGCGCCGACATTTTAGAGGTTTTTCCCAAAGTTATATGAAAATGTGGAGCGCGCGTATGAGGTTTTATTATACTTAAAAACAAATGTCATTTCATATTTAGAAATGTTTTACATGCCGTGGCCCAGTCACTGTAAATATTTATAAGTGCACCTGGTTGTTACGCCAGTTTGTGAATTTGAAAAAGAAACGACCTAGTAACAAGGCCCAAAGATTAATACATGACCGTACCGAAGACGTCGAAGAGCAGACTTTGTTATTAGTCTGGTTCCTTTTATAAATATCAGGCTTTAATAACCGTATGGCTCATTGATAGGCTCTTCGAATGATCATTTGAGTCTAGAATTCTCAAAAAGAACCTGGCTAGTAATGCAGGCTGCAATTTGACAGTTTCCCAACGAATCATGTCAAAATTTTTAGTTTGATTAAATTGAATATAGATTTATATCCAGGATTAAAAAAAAACCGGCATAATAAAAAAGCCTGCTCTTTTTCTTGTTATGTCCAAATCGATAATTTGAAAGAAGTATGTATATAGTTTTATATCGAGTCAATTATTAACGTATATAATAGGTCTTTATTGGGTACTTTGGCTCAGTTACTGTAAATATTTATAAGGGGCCGTCTATAAATCTCGTGACGCTGGAAGGGGGGGGATTGAAGAACCGTCACGATTTGTCACGCCCGACGGAGGAGGGGGGGGGGGGCATTCTTAACCTCACGCGACAAAGTAAAGCGAATGAAATTGCTTATTTGTTTTTTTTATTCGTCCGTTTATCATATCGAGTACGAACAAAAATTAAAAAGTTTTTTTTCCGTAAGAAGTCTGTTTTCATTTGAATATTATTATTAAAAATGTGCTCTCTGCGCGACTTTTATTTCTCGCGCTTTGCGCTCGATAATATATTTACCTAGCGCTGCCCGCTCGGTCTTTGTACTTCCCCCACATTTATGCACAGACCTTTTAAAATGAAAGATCAAAGCATCGACAACTGTAATTTGGCGTTTGTGAATTCTCTTTTTTTAAAGCTCCTTGGGCTTTAACGAACACATTCTCATCACGTATCTCGTGCTTCGCACTCGATCTTGCGGATAGAGGATCCCTGTACCAAGGGTTTCTGCTGAATATGTTTACAATAATTAATAAGCAGTCGCGGACTATTGTCCAGGGATGGTCCCGAAAGGTGACTTTGGGATGCCGGGCGACCTCTCAGAGTATGCAGCCTTATCCTTGCATGCGAGGGTCTACAAGGATGGACGAACCCTTTTCCCTAGCTGCTCGTGGAAACAACAGTGATAACACCAAACATAGTTGTAGTAAGTGCGGTTTAAAACAATCAAACGCGCAGGGCTCCCGACAATGGTCGGACAACAATGCCGACTATCTTAGAGTTGGGGGAGCCAATCAAGACAGAGTCAATGCGATGGACCGGCAGAATCTCATTACTTTTAAGTGGACGGATCGATAAGCGTCTGTGAAACCGTGTCGAGGAACTCCGGAAAACGGGTTATATAAGCGGAGCGCCTACTCAACCGCAGCCAGAACAGGCCGGCAACAGAGAAAGAGAGGCAATATTAAGACCAACCGCGAGCAGGCATCCAATAAAGGAAGAACGATGCTTCAGGACCCGGAGAAACATCAACATTTAGGTTTCTCTCAAGCCCAAAGATGTGGCTGAACTGGATGGCGAGCTTCGTGGAGATTTTCCGAAGAACCCGACCTCTGGACTATCAATTGTAGTGTGTATAATGCAGCGAGAGCTTTGGCAGATGCAAACCGTAAAACAAAACCAACGGTTAATCATAAGACCAAAAGACGAATGCATCAACTCAGCACAAAGATAGGCTGGGCAAGGCAGTACGCGTCCCGCATTCAGTGTGTGATTGACTACATAACATCTGGCATGACTTTCACAGCCAAGGTTCGACATTTCGCGCAAGAACTGCGGATCGGTCACCACACACTCAACAAATCAAAGCTGCTGACCATCAGGCAGCATATTGTTAACAGAATGCGGGTGCTATCTAACGCTAGGACAAGTCTAGAGCGGAGAGAGAGGTGGGTCAGAGAAAATCAACTTTTTTTTCTGACCCATCTAGAGTCTTCTAAGACCCTCCAGTTACTGTCGTCCACCCGCCCACACCAGAGGAGGTCGAGGCATTTTGGAGAGAAGTCTACGAAGTCTAACATCCACTAAAAGAAAACTCAAAGAATATAAATAGCTTCAAGGAGCTGTGCAGTGCCCTCATAACACCTGAGGAAAAATGCCCACCTACCAAGGAGGTGAAAAAAGTATTAAGAGGCATGAAGAACTATTCCGCTCCAGAACCAGATGGTATCAAGGCCTTCTGGTGAAAGAAGTTTCCTTCAATCCACCAGCATCTGGCCCGCATTTTCACCTCATATCTAAAGTCGGAAGAGCATATTCCACAGTGGTTGGTGAAAGGGAGCAAGGTGCTCCTGCTGAAGACGGGCAACTTAGCTGACCCTAAGAATTACAGGCCAATAACTTGTCTGAACACACTGTTTAAGATCTTCACAGCTATCCTCAATGATAGGATTGTGCGGACAATTGGACCTGTGTGGCGAGAGATGTACGAACAACGCGGCTCAAAGAAAGGCGTAGCAGAGTGTCGGGAGAACCTGCTCATCGAGAGATGTGCCTGTAAAGACGCAGCATACTATCAGCGATTTCTATCGATGGCCTGGATTGACTATCGGAAAGCTTTCGATTCAACCACCCATAGACTTATCATGTGTCTGTTGGAAAGCTTAAAGGTTCATCCACACATCGTGAGGTGCGTAGAGAGATTGATGCCACTTTGGAAAACCAGATTTATTATCTCATCTGGAAAACATCGTGTGATAACTAACACTGTCACCTTTCAGAGAGGTGTGTTTCAGGGCGACACCATGAGCTCTCTTCTCTTTTGCCTCACATTATTGCCACTATTTCTCGCACTTCGCCAATTCGAAATGTACCTCTGCGGCAAACCTGGAAATCGAAAGCATAAGGCCACTCATGTATTTTACGTGAATGATTTTAAGATCTATGCTAAAAATAAAGAGAAACTACATCTAGCTCTAAACATTGTCAAAGAGTACACTCAAGGCGGATTTGGTCTTCCGAACTGTGGACGAGGAACAAAGTATCTGCGACGAACATGCTTGCCGTCCCGGTAGTACTCTAATCATTTGGAGTGGTTCCATGGATGAAGGACGAGCTCAGATCCCTCGATATCGGGTCCCGAAAGGTTATGCACATGAATAAAAGCATGCACCTTAAGTCTTCTGTTCCGCGTATTTACATCTCACGCCGTCAAGGTGGTCGCGGAATACTGAATCTTGAATGCCTTCACAACAGGATTATTCTGGGTACAGCACATATAGTCACAAATGGAAAAGACCCTCTTCTTAAAATGGTCAGGAAAAATTAAGAAGTGGGCAAAGGGGCCTTGACTTCAGTATCAGGAGTGAGCAAAATGCATCTAATCTTATCCATCTCGAGTACTAACTCTTCAAGGCCCGGATTAAGAAAGAACAGGAGAAAAACTTCCGCGAACAGCTCCTTGACAAGAGGATGCACGGCATCTTTCACAGAAACGTAGAGGATCAGTCGATGTCGTATGAGCTAACGTTTGCTTTCCTTAAATCACCCGGAATAAAGTCGGGCACGGAGGGTTTCATTTTGGCATGTCAAGACGGTGTCATTTCGACTCTAGCATACCGTCGCCATATTTTGAGCCAGGACATTCCCGATGATAGCTGCAGAGCATGTCATGCACACCCCGAGCATCTAGGACACATACTATCTAGTTGTCCAACTCATGCGAGAACGACCTACATCCAAAGGAACAATGCGGCACTAAGAGTCCTTTATTCCCATCTCTGTCACTCTTACGGCATTAGCCCAAATACCGCTCCGCTAAACTCTCCTAGGGAAGTAGAGTGAATTGTCGAAAATGAGAAGTGTCGCATATACTGGAACTTCATACTCTCGACAATTGTTTCTGTTGCGCACTCGAGGCCTGACATAGTTCTTCTTGACTTCGAGAAACGAACCATGTTCGTTATCGAATTTTCGGCACCAGCTGACAAAAACGTCATAGCCAAGGAGAAAGAAAAGAAAGAGAGGTATAAAGACCTTATAAGGGAGTTGCGATGGTTAAACCCGGAATATTCTGTTAAGCTAATCGTATTGATCATCGGCGTTCTTGGAGGTGCCACGGTTTCACTGGTTAATAGCCTGAGAAGCATCTCTGCTTGTCAACAAAATGCTGAGAAACTTGCGGGGAAATTGCAGAAGGCGGACGTCCTTGTGTCGCTCCGTGTCCTCAAGGTTCACGAGACTTTACCGGATCATCGTATTGAATTCGTTTCACCAATATGACCAATATACAATATACACTTTTTCACAGCAATTACATTTAATGAGGTAAACAATTCCACACAAATTATTGGTGTTATCAATATCTTTTTGATTGACATAAGGTAACGTAACTTTTAGATCCAATTTTTTATACGTGTCAATCCAGTTATTTTTCTTACTAGAAGCATTATAGATTTCATGAATTCGTTCTCGAATAATATTATTTATTAAAGGAAGAGGATAATTATTTTGAACTATTGTGATTTTAATTTGATCCAAATTTTCTTTTCTGAATTTTACTGATCAAATTAAAATCACATTAGTTCAAAATAATTGTCCTCTTCCTTTGATAAATAATATTATTCGAGAACGAATTCATGAAATCTATAATGCTTCTAGTAAGAAAAATAACTGGATTGACACTTAAAAAATCGGATCTAAAAGTTACGTTACCTTATGTTCAAGGACTCTCGGAAAGGTTGAGAAAATCGTTAAAAAAATTTAACATAAATGTTTATTTTAGCAATCAAAACACTCTTAAAAAATTTTTACTCAATCAAAAAGATATTGATAACACCAATAATTTGTCTGGAATTGTTTATCTCATTAAATGTAATTGTTGTGAAAAAGTGTATATTGGTGAAACAGGTAGAACATTAAAAACTAGAGTTTCGGAACATAAAATAGATTGTAGAGTTGGAAATTTGAATACAGGTCTATCACAACATTGTTGGAACTTAAACCATCACTTTGATTTTGATTTTAACAATATTAAAATTCTGGCTAGGGGGAAAAATACTTATAAAAGACGAATAATAGAATCCATTTTTATAAACAAATATCACAATATTTCTATTAACTTACAGACAGAAATTATGAATGTCAACAAAATATATCAAAGTATTATAAAATAATCAAAAACCAATTTAAAATCCAGTTGCTTTGGCGCGCTTTCCTCATTTGCGATTCATTTAAATGACGCCTTTATTCTGCATTAATGAATTTACCGCCTTAATGTTTTTCTTTTGTCTACTTTGTGATATGTTCGTCGTTTTTCTCAAAACATTATAAAGATTTTGTTTTTTCTAACTTAAGATGTAGTCTCTACCTAAAAAAGCCTCTTTAATTTTTTAGGCTTTTTTCTACGATACGATGTTATATAATGGTTTTTTCTTATTGTAGTCACATTTTAAAATTATTTTTAAATTTGACCATAAACTATTGACATGTTGTTCACTCCAAAATTGAAAAACTCTTGTTTCTTACAAGCTACTAATCACAGGTATTTTTAATTATTTTACTTAAAAAATTTGTTTGTTGCTAACAATTTTAAAACTGTTGTTATTTATATATTATTTATTTAGATTCTTTGAAAAAGGCACGCAGTGATAGCCGAAACGTGAGCATGATTAATAAACGAACTCTTTAGTAATTTCGTTTGTTATTTCTTTTACTTTAATGAAGACCGTAAGACCAACAAAATAATACTTACGCATATTTACATTGACGGTCGAAGAAAGGCTTGATTTGATTCTTATCAAATCTGATTGTTACTTTAATATTTGTTCCTTATTTTTCATTATATTTTATTACCAGCTGCCCTGGAAAATATATCATTTCAATATATTTATATTATTACAATTCATAGTCCCAGTACTGGACATCTGTACTGGGCCAGTGCTGGCTGGTAACGCTCCGCAGTACTGGCGTGCGGTACTGGCGCGGTAATGCACGTCAGTACTGGTTCTGTACTGGCAAACCACTGGGGTAGAAAAATGCCGGAGTTAATTTTAAAAATGATAAAAAATCATTTAATAGTTTTTAGGATCATCCATTGATCATCATACGACTGCATATCCTCCGAATATTATTTATAATTACAAAAGTGTAAAGGACACCGCACCAAATCTACAGTAAATGGCTTTTTGTGAAAAATTCTAAATCTAATTTTTTTTGTATTTTCGAACCTGCAAAGCACTAATCTGAAAAAGAGTAAGAAAAATGGACAGTTTTTTATCAGAAAATTGTCAAAGTTTCAATTTTTACATGTATTTTAATAGAAAAATGCTTATTTTAGTGACAAGTTTTTTTTGTCCGAAACTCTTTGTTAGATTTTGCTAAAAGTTTCACATTTTGACTATCAGTCTTACCGATACAAAAGGTTTATATCTAAGATCTAGAAAGATTAACGGTTTTTTGGGTATACAGCATGTTATGGGGTTGTTTTCATAATTTAAACATCCAAGTATGGAAATCATCATTTCTTAGTAACTAAAGTCACTGGAGATTTTTTATTTAACTGCTAGGGTATGAAATCAATTTCAAATATGTAAAGGAAGCGTGCATAGCACGGATATTATATATGTGCATTTACTTCAAGGGTTGTTTTATCATCCCTTGAACATTTAATCCGGAATATCGACATTTCTTAAGTACTAAAATCACAAAAAGTTTTCTGATTAATCTATGAGGATAGGAATCATATTGAAAGTAAATAGGGAAGGTGTAGACGACAAGGATGTATTTGAATTTTTCTAAAGGGTTGTTTAATCATCCCTTATTTAGAGAAGCAGAGAAATTAACTTTTCGTAAGGAATAAATCACGAAGGATCAGGCCTTCAATATCGCTTTAAAACATACATATAGGAAGTGTCCTTTAGGAGGACTTGCATTATAATTTATTTTCAGGGTAGTTTAATCATCCCTTAATTATTGAAACAAAGAAATCGATATTTTATACGGGATAACCCACCAGAGATTTTTTTAATTAAACATTGATCAACAAATTACTTTGAAAATACATAGGAAGCGCCTTTTAGCAGGATTTGTATTATAATTTATTGTCAGGGTCATCTAATCACCCACTAATTATTATTGAACCAAGGAAATCAATATTTTAAACGTGATGAAGCACCAGAGATTTTTTTAATGATACATTATTGATCAACAAAATCACTTTAAAACATACACGGGAATCGTTTCTTTGCAAGATCAGCGTTTGAATTTATTGTGAGGGTAGTTTAAACATCCCTTAAATATAGAATCAAGGAGATCAATATTTTATACGGATTAAAGCACCATAGAGTTTTTTATCAATACATTGATTAACAATATCACTTTAAAACATACATAGAAAGCGTCTTTCAGCAGGATTTGCATTATAATTTATCGTCAGGGTCGTCTAATCATCCCCTAATTATTCAAACAAAGAAATCGATATTTTAAACGGGATAAAGCACCAAAGATTTTTTTATTAATACATTGATCAACAAAATCACTTGAAAACATATACAGGTAGCGCTTTTTTAGCAGGATTTGCATTATAATTTATTTTCAGGGTCATCTAATCATCCCCTAATTATTGAAACAAGGAAATCGATATTTTATAGGGATTAAAGCACCAGAGATATTTTTATTAGTACATTGATTAACAAAATCACTTTAAAACGTATATAGGAAGCGTTTTTAAACAGGTTTTGCATTAGAATTTATTCTTAGGGTTGTTTTAAAGCGATATTGTAGGCCTGATCCTTGGTGATTTATTCCTTACGAAAGTTAATTTCTCTGCTTCTCTAAATAAGGGATGATTTAACAACCCTTTAAAAAAATTCAAAGACATCCTTGTCGTCTACACCTTCCCTATTTACTTTTAATATGATTCCTATCCTCATAGATTAATCAGAAAACTTTTTGTGATTTTAGTCCTTAAGAAATGTCGATATTCCGGATTAAATGTTCAAGGGATGATAAAACAACCCTTGAAGTAAATGCACATATATAATATCCGTGCTATGCACGCTTCCTTTACTTATTTAAAAGTGATTTCATACCCTAGCAGTTAAATAAAAAATCTCCAGTGACTTTAGTTACTAAGAAATGATGATTTCCATACTTGGATGTTTAAAGTATGAAAACACCCCCATAACATGCTTTATACCCAAAAAACCGTTAATCTTTCTAGATCTTAGATATGAACCTTTTGTTTCGGTAAGACTGATAGTCAAAATGTAAAACTTTTAGCAAAATCTAACAAAGAGTTTCGGAGAAAAAAAAACTTGTCACTAAAATAAGCATTTTTCTATTAAAATACATTTAGAAATTGAAACTTTGACAATTTTCTGATAAAAAACTGTCCATTTTTCTTACTTTTTTCTTTCGGATTAGTGCTTTGCAGGTTCGAAAATACAAAAAAAAAATTAGATTCAGAATTTTTCACAAAAAGCCATTTACTGTACATTTGGTGCGGTGTCCTTTCAAACTTTCTGTTTAATTATAACACCCACTATTGCGATACTCTAAAGATATGACAAAATGCATATAACGCTTTTCCCAGCACTATGGGACATAAAACTGGGAGCGGCGTCATAAAGAGTGGCTTCGGTTAAGGTAAGAAATATTATTAAACAAATAATTACCTCTTTGGCGCCATACACCCTTCTGGTGTCACCCGACGAAAGATTTCCGCAATAGGAATGAAATTTAAATTGAAAAAATCTGAAAGGTAAATCCCTACATCTCAAGTAAATGTCCTAGCTCAAGGTAGAGGGATTTCGTGAGGGCGATATACGTTGTAGTCCATGGTTACGAATAGAGTTAAGAAAAGTTGATTTTAAATGAGTAAAGAGTTTCAATTTAACTACCGTAGGTTTCTGATCACGACTCAGCTTGCGTGAAGGGCATGGTCTAACAAATCATACATTAGCATAAAGCTTGCGAAATCGGAACATTTAAACCAAAAATGTTACACTAAGTGAAATATTTAGAAACGCAAAAAAAAATCCACATACTACGGCGCACGAAATCTGCTTAGCCTAATAACCTCAACCTGAAAGAAAACGTGACAAACTCCACGTCATAATTCTTCACGAGCTACTTCGTCAAAATGACGGAAGGGCCAAGAATGCACGCGCCAAGCCAAGCCTGGTTCTCAAATGGACTCGTCCACAAATTTTTGTTGGAAAACGACACGGTAAATCTCCTTTCCTCCTTTTCAGTGCGAATGACCAACGCGAACTGAGCTTCCTGCGTCGCCTAGCCACCTTTCCGCTCGGTTACCGTTGATCGCCGACTCCCTTCGGCAGGTGCTGCCCTCCTAAGCTCCACGTCTATCATGTGTCGGCAGAGTAGGTTATGTACTAACCGCCGCATGGTAGTTGTGCACTAGTCATCGCCTGGTGACCGGCGCGCTGGTAGTGGCAGAGATGGCCGCCCGTTTTTTGTGACAGGTGCTGAGTCTGATATTGAATCGGCATTCTTTAGTTAATTAGTTGTTAATTAACCCCGGATGACAATGGTTAGAGACCGGGTGGTCGTGTTTTTCAAAAGTGGAACCATGGATTGTGAGTGTGTGGCTGGTGGTGACAGCATCGTGTAGTCAGCTTGACCAGTGAGTAGCGATTTCTAAGGTTGTGTGTAAAAGAAAATGCGTTTTTAGTATTTTCCACACAACTATAGGAACTCCGGAAGTGTTTATTAGATCTCGGACTTCGGGTCTCCTCGAAACCAGGGCAGGACGTCTGCTCCTTATGTACGGTAAGTTTGTTTTTAGTTAACTAACCCTAACCTAAAATTGCTAAGGAAATTTTACATGTGGAGGATCCATAGCGGGTGGCAAGCCACCACGTTACAACACCCCCCAGATAACAATGTGAAACGCATATGCGACTCACAACGCACGCACGCATGCGGATTAATCCGCACGCGTGCGTTCACCACGGATGACAGATGCGTCCTCATATGCGACGCATATCGCTCGCACGGGTGAAGGTCGCACGCGTGCGTGTGAAATGCGATTATCGTGCGACTGTAACCTGAATCCTAAAATACTATTTATATATTTAAATATCTATGTCAAATAAATAAATTGTTATTTACACTACTTTGAACTCAGTCATTCTACAGGTTTTGGTAAAATTAAAAAAACGCAGTGGATAGTTACAAGAAATTTTTTTTACAGTGTATAAGAAAAAATAAGGTTATGTTTGTATACTGATACCTACTCTGCAATTGATATCGACGCTGCTGTATATGCTACACTCGATCGTATCCAATAACAGAGATGCCAATAAGCATAAAAACTTCACTTTAAAATTATATCCGAAAACTGGAAGAGTAAAATGCGGAAAACTATGCAGAAAGCGGAAAACTATGAAGAAAGCGGTAAACGCGGGCTGACGGCTGGTGACTGCGGAAGACAGAGCGGGTGGCGGGGAGACTACGTGGACGCGTGACGGCCATCATCATTTCAAAGATATCGTTTTCAAAAACTAAGCGCGCTTTTTAAACTTCTTATCTCAACTTGAAAGTATTAACATCATTATAAAATTGATTAAAATTAATTAGAAAATTAAAGATGTATTAAAGTATTCAAAAAATAAATACTCAAAATTAGGAAAATTCGATTAAACATTAAAGTTGGGTTTCTGCAAATACTTAAACAAATTTCTAAACAGTCATTTTAAATTTTATGCAATTAAAATTACAAATTTCAGGTATAAAAAATAAAAAGTATTTCATGCGCCATTTGAAATTAAAATTCAAAATTATAATTTTACCAACAATGTCATTTAAAAAAAAAACTGATTTAAAATTCAAATTAGGAATTTTCAAAATATTATTTGAATACAAAATAAATATTTTTGATTAATTGGAACTGTTTATATATGAAGTAAAATTATATTAATAATAAAGTTTAAAATTAAGTTTTTGAATAAATAAAATACGTCGAAGATATTAAAATAGTACAGTCATGCGTTTTAGGCAGCCTATTTTCATGGAGCAAACTTTCAGAGTTCAAAATATTTTTTCTAACCACATAACTCCGATTTTGTTTTTTGTCCAAGTTAATTTTCCAGCTAAACAAAATAAGAAAGAAATTTTCTTTTTAATTTGGAAAAATATTATGTATATATATATATATATATATATATATATATATATATATATATATATATGTATATATATATATATTACAAACAGTTAGAAAAAGTATTTGGAAATTTTTCACATTTTGTTCCATGAAAAGGCGGACGTGAAGTCGTCGTGATGGCGATATGAGACGCATTATGCACGCACTCTGCCTACCCTCACAGCATTGCGACAGGTGAGGGTGGCATGCGTGCGTTATGACTCGCACAGCGTGCCTCGCACGCATGCGAGTACGGTGCGTCGCACGATTGTTATCTGGGCCCCTACCAGACTGACCAGCGGGATTCCAAAAACCAGCAAGCGTCAGCAATCCGACCTCTAAATCGTATCTTAAGTCTGATTACCCTCTGAGCTGTAGTCAAATTAGTCGTTATTGGACTGAATTTCATGTCTGAGTGTATCAAAAGTAAATAAAACAAAAGTAAATGGAACACAACTCAAAAATGGCAAATATACTCATGTCTACACAAAAAAATTATAATCTTTGGCAGCAAATTGACATACCCAAGCATGACAGTAATAATGTCTAGAAAGAAATTATGTTGATTATGGTCTGCTATCTACCAGACCCGTTAACAGAAAAGTATCGCTGTATTCTAAAGTTACTGTTGAGTTGACAAAGCTTAGTTCAGACGAACTGGTGCAACTTAGAGCCAATAGATAACTATGCAACCTAGCGACTAAATGAAACTCAAACCCAGACGGCAAGAAATACAAATAACTATGCATTCTGACAACTAAACGGAAAAAGCTTACAAACTAATAGCGACAATTAGAGCTGCCTCAGGGTTACATCGGCCAAGGCCTGGATGATCGGGTGATCGGCGTCCAAAATCGCTCCTTCTCTAGGTGGAGCGGGTGCGGGGACTCCGGCGTCGGCTCCGAGAGGGGGTGTCATCTGACGGAGGACCTCAGGCTGGACAAGTGGTTGGCGGGCTGGCCCAGGGTCCGAGTGAGGACGTTTCTTCTGCCCGAAGAGCATATGGCGCCCCGTCTCTCCTCGCCTGTATCTCTCCACGCACCTCGAGCACTGGTTGATCCTTACTCCCGGTTTACCGCTCGAAAAGCAGAATATCCCTCTCGGGGGCGAACACGCCTGATTAGGCTGGCCCAATAGGTGGCAATTCCAACAGTCGTTCTCCGGTGATGGCATTAGCAGTAGTAGGAATGCAGCGTCATACTCCTTTCTCGCACGGGGAGAAGAGCGCGCTGGTCGTCGGCACAGGGCCCGCCTTTAGGCTGAAATCGGACTCGGAAATAAAACCGGAGCTGGCCTTGGGCTTGAAACCGCCGCTGCCGATGGCCTGGCCGACGGCATCTGAGGCGGCGCGAACTATGCACCAGTCGCGGTGTAACTGAAGGACGGTAACCATAGCAAGGCCGAGACCTGTGTATCTATCTTCGCGGGAGGTGACGGCTTCCCATAGTCTTCTAATCGGCGAGAGGGATTTCACATGCCTACCGCGGCTCCTGACTTCGACGTTGCTGTCCAGCTACCTGCGTTGGATCCCAATCTCCACCGTTGCCTTCGAGACGGGGGAAGATTCTGAATGTACCCTACTTCTTGTGTTTAAGCCGACTGCTGCGGCGGGGTCCTTCTTCCTCCTCCTCCGCCCCTTCGGCTTGGTGGCGATTCGGGTCCTAGGGATGGCTCCCTTAGATTTTTCGGGGTCTCCCTGGTCTGCGACGGTGGACGAGGTGGGCGATCGGACGCCAATGGTTGGTCTCCTCGTTCTCCCACGTGTCCTACCTCCTCGCTGCTCTGTTTAGGTTCGGTGATGATTCTGGGGGTTTTGGTCCTTTGGGGATCTTCCCCTTCTTCTTTTGGGGGGATTCGCTGCGGCTTGGGGCTCGGTACTCGGATTGGGCAGTACCGGCGGTTCTGCGGTATCTCGGTGTCCGTGGGGAACCTGTTCCTTTGGTCCATCGGGTCTCTTCTCATTCGGAGTATCGGCCCCTGGTCGATTTTCCGACGACGGACGAACTCCCTCCTGCAGGAATGGGCACTGCGCCTCCGCAGCACCTGGACCGACTCCGAGCGAAATCTCGGGACTCGCTTCCTCATCTTCCGGCTGTGAAGAAAGTTTTTCGTTAACTACGTCCAGATAGCGAATGTCCCGTATACGGCGGTTATAGTACTTTGCCTCACGATCCCACGCTGCATCCAAATGATGCACAACTAAATCTCTAAGGGCCGGCAATCGCTTAATCCTATATTCCCACCGGATTAGCTTGCGCATGATACGGTGGGGTAGTGGAGTGCCTAATTCCCAATTCCGACGCGGCCTTTGAAATTAACTTGTTTACAAACTCGGTGCCATTGTCAGTGAACAGTACCTCAGGAGTTCCCCATCTAAAAATGACCGTTTCCTTGAACGACTTTCGAACATTAATGGCATTGGCCTTTCTTAAGGATAGGACTTCAATCCAATTGGTAAACATGTCTTGAAAGACCAAGACATACTGGTAACCAGAGCGACTGGGTGGAAACGGACCCATCATGTCCGCCGCTACCACTGACCAAGGTTGCTCGATTACCCGTTTACCCTTCAGACCTACTGGACCTGCCTGGTCTACCTTCATCTTTTGGCAGACTGTGCACGCTCTGACGTATGTTGCAACGTCATTCAACACCCAAATGCCCAGACGTTGTAGTCTCGTGTGCTTCACTAATTGCTTTATTCCAAATCTCTGAAGGTAAGACCAGTTTCCAGGCCTCCAAATCAGGCAGCAATGGATCAGTGAGATGGTCGGGGCGATGAAAATAAAGTCGATTGCCCTCTAACTTCCAGTCAGGAAACTGATACATCTCCTGGACCAACTTCGTCCTTCAGATGTACCAAAGATCGTCAGCCTCTCCAATGGCACATACTACCTCTTGATCCGGCTCAAACATACGTGAGAGAGCATCTGGTACATGGTGAAGGGCACCTTTTCTGTGTTTAACCTCAAAATCATATTGCAACAATTTAAGGGCCCATGTACCCATTCTACCAGTTGGATCTCTGAGGTTTTAAAGCCATCGGATACTACTATGGTCCGAAATCACTACAAAGTGATACCCCTCGAGGCTAAATTTTTCTACCGCTCATACCTCTGCCAAAAATTCCTGTTCTGTCACGGTATAGTTTTTCTCGGCGCCCTGCATAGACCTGCTATCAAACCCTATGACGTGTTCTACACCGTCTTGAATCTGGGTGAGGACGGCTCCTAAATCCGTACGCCTTGCGTCCGTTTATAGACAGAACGGTAGACTAAAGTCTGGTCTGGATAACGTGGGGGCGGTTATTAGAGATGATTTTAACGCCTGGAAAGCGCTTTCCTGATCATCCCTCTAATCAAACCTTCAGTTTTTCTTTAATAACTGATAAAGGGGTTCTGTTCTTGCGGCAAAATCTGTCACAAACCGTCTATATCACGAGACCATATCTAGAAACCGTCTGAGTTTACGCAAGTTAGTGGGAGCCCGATAAGATGTTATTGGCTCAATCTTTTCGGGGTCTGGGTGCATTCCCGTTTTATCCACCAGATAGCCGAGACAACGTACCTGACTACAACTGAACTCGCTCTTATCTGGATTGACAGTAAGCCCGGCATTTATAACCACATCCAGAACTCTCTCTGGCCAGTGAATGTGCTTTTAAAAAGTTTCGCTCACTACAATTATATCATCCATGTATGCGAAGGCGTGGGGCTCAAATTGCGGAGTTATCAGTCGGTCCAGCAAACGCTGAAACATTGCTGGAGCTCCTGATAAGCCAAAAGCCATGCGATTATAGTGATAAAGCCCCTTATCCGGCACGGGAAAAGCAGTGGACTCTTTACACTCCTCTGAGAGAGGGATCTGGTCAAATGCCTGACTAAGGTCAATATTAGAAATGTACCGTGCTAATATTTCTCATTGGGTACGCGTCTTTCTTCGCTAACTCATTCAATTTTCTGAAGTCGATACAGAGTCTGTAATCTCCGTCAGACTTCCTAACCATCACCCCTGGGTTACACCATTCGCTTTTACTAGGACTTATAATTCCCTCAACTTCAAGTTTTTGCGCGGATTCTCTGAATGATTCTTCAACATTGGGAGAAAGACGCCGATAAGCTTGTCTGAACGGAGAATATCCCTGAATATTGATATGGTGTTCCACCATGTGTGTGGCAGGAAGCTTGATTGGCATAGGAGGAATTTCCTTTCAACATAATCGTCTGATATTTAGCCTCCGAAGGCTTTAATTCCTTTATGCCAGCACAGGCTCTTACGACTTCATTCAACAGAGAAATATCAGCAGCTTCCGCACGATTATCTGATACTTCGGGTGGCAAGGTTGCTTTAGAACCTACTACTTGTCCCTGATATGTTCGCAAAATACCGTTACCTAATCTCCAAATTCGTGGCTTAAAATCTAACATCAAAATCAAATAATTCGGCAAAATCGTGACCAAACAGAACTTCACAGTCGAAAGTTGACGCAAAATGCCTCGGCAAAAATTTGCTTATACCTAAAAACTTGAGTGGTAAAGTGGTTTGTTCGGCAGTTTAGTCAATCACCCCGTTAGGGTACATAATACTTGGGCGTAGCTGATCAGCTAATTTATCAAGTAAACTACGAAACCTCCGAAAAGCTTGCTTGCATATATAAGTGCAGCACGAGCCGGGATCAAAGAGTCCGTTTAGTGGTTGGCCATTCACACAAACAGCAATAAACAGGCGCCTCTCGTCAAGTACCGTATTCACTTGATCGAAGAGAATCTGAGGGGCCTCAACAACGAAAGCGGGAAGTGATTGGACCCTATTATGACTTGCCCTTATTCGTGTCCCGGTCTGGGTCCGGAACATCCGCTACAGCTCGTCGAGTATTGACTGAGTTTGCCACAATTGTGGAAAAAATACTCTTAGGTTTAGAGCAGGCGCGGAAACCGTGTCCTGACTCTTTACAATTCCAACAAGTGTAAAGAAAACATCTCTTCGTGTGCCACCAGTGGTAGTGTGCATTGTGCTTGATTGCGTTGGTCCTCGTACATTAGAATCCACGGCAGCAGTCGGAAAATTCGACGCTTCGGCGGCCGGGGTAACCAATGGAGTATAACCGAAATTAGCTGGCATCATGTGTGCCTGAGGAATGCCTGGATAGAAGCCATAATTAAAGTAGGGTGGATAATATCCAAAAGGATTGGTTACAGGAGGGTCCTGTGCCTCTGGAGGACCTGCTAAAGCGCAAGCGCTACCTGGATTGTTACTTGAATTATTATCATTTGTGGTTTTGAAACTTTTGCACCACCACCACGTTTCCTACCGTGATTTTTACCACGACCTCCATCGCTTTGTTTCATAGTGACGTGAGAAGTTGTAGGCTCCGGAAGCTACGATCATGGTTCCTTAAATCAACCAATCCCGACGCAACTGGAACGTGTACCACATCCGCTTCTGCTCCTTCTGTCCTAGAAGCTGAGCAAGGGCGGGAAATTTACGCGAGATAACATCGTGCAACACAGTTCCTTGGAGTCAGGTCTCTAGCCGCGGATGGCCTTGCGCGGCAAACGGGACAGTTGGAGATGAAGGTTTCACCTCTGGATACTTTTTAGAGTTACCAATCTTTGTAGAATGTTATGAGGAACAGTGTTGAGGGACCAGATGAAGTGATCCCAGAAGAACAGCTTTTTGCTTCCGGTTCGCGATGGAATGAGCCTGGCGCTGGCAGGCCGGAATCTTGTTGAGTTGGCTAAGAAATGAAGCTTTCATACCTCCAAGACAGCCGATTATGAGAACTACAAGATGGACTTTGTAGCCTTGGTACAACCTGCTCAGCTCGAAAAGAAGTGCTTGATATTTTACCAGTTTTTCTTCCTCCTTTGCCGTGATATTACCATCGGCTGGTGCCGAGAATTCAATCACGTAAATAATCTTGATCTTCAGATCTTGGACGACAATATCAGGCTTCGTAGCACTGATACGTTGAGTGGTCGAGAATGAGAAATTCCAGTAGATCTTACACTGATCATTCTCCACAACGGACTCGGGTTCCCCCTGGGCATAATATAACACTCTTAGAGCCGCATTGTGTCTCTCTATGTACCCGTAGCGTGCATATTTTGAGCATCCAATTAGAACATGTCCAAGTGTTTCTGGCTCTTGCTTGAATGCTACGCAGTTGGTATCGCCTACAGGTACATTCATTATGCGCTCGCGGTAAACTTAGGTGTCTATAACGCCATCTTGACAGGCAAAAAGAAATCCCTCAGTCTCCGATCTCAATCCAGCAGACTTGAGAAACATGTTAGACAGACCCATCGAGAGCTCTTCTCTGCGTATGATGCCGTAGAATTTACCATGAAGAGGCTTGTCAGCATGTTCTCTTAGTAGAAGCGTATGTTCTGCTTCCTGTACACGACTTTTGAGCACCAACGGTTTTAGTGATGCTAGGCCATGTGTAGTGTCGCTGGAATCAAATGGGAGGCCAAGCTCTTCTGCGGCCCTATCTGCAGCACGGTATAGAAACGCCGCAGCATTGACGACTTCATGTTGATATACGAGTCGCATAAGAGAATCTGTGCTATTTAGAACTGGGCAGGCTGTAGCCAGAACCGTTCTTCGATGAAGACACTCTAAGCTTAGCAAGCCTCTACCCCCTTTATCTCGAGGGAGGTATATTCGAGGTACCGAAGATCTTGGATGATGACTTCGATGGATTGTAATAATCTTGCATGTACTTCGGTCAAGTTGCTTCAACTCATCAATATTATTATTATTATTATTACTGCTATTGTTACGTATATTATTATTATTATTCCGATTCCTCCCATAACTACCATTATCTGAGGATACGGGTTCGTTTCCGGCGGCTGCCACACCATTCGCTTTCCTAGTATCCGCAAGGTAGGCAAATTCAGGTAAAACGCTATCTTTAGTTGGGGAAGGAGGCAGGTATCCTTTTTTTTATAGCACTAGCTGCTTCGTATCGTTCGCCCGCGTCCTCCAATTCTTCGAAAGTTCTATACTCAACCTTAGGCAGAGCATCTAGGTACTTAGGATGTAAATTATTAATAGCATGTTGTAACTGCTCTAACTCTGATATTGGAGGGTCATAATGTCTGAAGATTAAGCGAATATTTAACAAATAATCTGCTATTCGCTCATCTGGACCTTGAGTCCTTCTACGCCCCTCATCCCTAACTCGGGCATGAAAATTTAGTCCTCCGTACCTACGACTGTAAGCGATGGTAAACTGGTGCCATGTTTCCCATTTCCCACCGTTAAATCTGTACCAATTTTGAGAGGAAGTTTCCAATAAAAAGGAAAGCGCTCTAAAAAGGTCTTACTACGGTGTTGATATCATCCCTACTGCGTGAACGTGCAGATATCGGCAAATCGCTTATCGGACTAGGAGAAGACATTTGAACTCTAGCTCTCTTGTCGGAATGACTGTGAGGAATATGATCAGTGCAAAAGGGATCATTAGTTTAATAACCCCTATTAAAGGGGTTATTGTTATGCGAGGTGGCCATAGCATAGCTCGCATCTGAATGCATGTCTTCTTCCTGCAAGATCTGATTGCACGGTTCCGAAGCCTCGTCGATTGAACCACGTTCGGAAAAGAGACAGGAATCATAGTGGAGCGACTAGCGAGAGTGTGTAATGGTGTTGTTTGCTCGTGTGAAGCAAACGTCACTATACTCGCTATAGTTCTCGCGAAAGTAACGCTACCGATGCTTGTAGTCGGCAAGAACACGGGTTCCGTAACGGTGTACGGAACTGCGGTCTGAGCGCGCGATGTCGTGATGGAGACACTGAGAGTAGTTTGTGGGGATACACGAAGCCTTTCCAATTAGGCGGTCAAATCACGCTCCCCACTCTCTTCCCCAGTCTGGTGCATATGGCGCAATGTTGGTAGAACTTAATTAAACGCCATCTCATTGCCATATCACCCTCTTCGGTAGAGATATCGAGATACGTGAGTATTTCTCGAAGCTACTCAACTGTCGAAGAACTCGCCCAGTTGATCATGGAGTCAGTGGTTTCCGCCCACAACTTATCGATCTTAATGTTAGAATGGTCTATTCTGCTCGAAGTCCCGGATTCGACAATTTATTAATTCAATCTCCTGTAAATAATTTTTGAAATCCTAAAAAAATCTATAAAATTGAAGCGAAATGCGGATTCAGTTATAATGTGCCATTATTCACAATGGTGCTAAATAATCGTTCTAAATAAACTTGTAAAAATTTCCTGAAAATCCCTGGAAAAATTATAATTCACCAAACATGGTCATGATGCTCTCAACAAAAATTCAAATAATTGAAGACGCCTCTAGCAGACCTTCAATGGCAGCCACTATGTTTTTTTAATTTCTAACGCTAAAAAATAAACTTATTGCAATTACGGCATTACCTTCTAACTTAAATTTTAACCTACAATTATAATTGCAATAATTTACATAATTATTTTATTCATTATAATTCGAGATTACTCTAAGATAACTTTAGGGTTACTTCCCTAACAGCACCGAAACTTGGGTCAATGTTGGGTGAAGATTGTGTCCAAGTCTCCCAATGTTGGTGCCAAGCTTGTGTCAAGCTTGGGTGAGAATTGTTATGGCCACTTTTCACATGTTTGGCCGGTATTTTGACGCGTTTAGTACGCCAGCGTTCCGAGAGATGTCGCTGCGGTCTGAAGTCTTCTGGTGGTATAGAAGCGCACTGTAATCAAAATCTTTCTTACCTACTGAGTCTAAAGTATCAATGCCGCTGATCAATAGATGGCGCTGCTGAATGCGTGGCGATACGTGGGCGTGCGAAGCTTGAGTCCATGTTGGGTGAATATTTTTCCCAAGTCTCCCAATGTTGGTGCCAAGCTTGAGTCGAGCTTGGGTGAAAGTTGTGATTGCCACTTCTCCCAAGTTTCGCCGGTATGGCCCACGTGGGTGCCGCTGCTGAATACGTGGCGATACGTGGACGTACGAATTGGAGTGACCTAGCGTAAGAAGCGTGCGGGGGAGCCCACAATCGGTTGGGGGTGGGACTGAGCCGCCACTTTGCTTTGATTGTGTTATCATTCTCTATCGCTCCCCCCCCCCCGTCTTTCAACCGATTGCGGGTTACCCCGTGCACCAGTCACGCTGCCCAGGTGAAAAAAATTATATACAGGGTGTTTTTTTTAACTTGAGACATCGAAATATCTCAAAAAATACGCATCCTATGGGGTTGGGGTGGGGTCAATTTTTTCAAAGTCGCTTTTCCCCCTCGAAAATAAAAGTTTTTATTACGGATATTTTTTTCATAGGATGCGTATTTTTTTAGATATTTCGATGTCTCAAGTTAAAAAAAACACCCTATAGATTATATATAGTGGACAACACAGTGATATGTTTCATTTGCTTTATAAATTTTTCTGTATAAAACAAATGAAAAATATCAGTGCTTTGTCCACTGCATATAAAGTATATAACTTTTCCACCTGGGTGGGCCCTTCCAGTTCCTACGTCCATATGGCGATAGCTTCTATATATGTGTTTTGAAAACTATTTTAATGGGATTCTCTGTAAATACAATGTACGAACATTTTCCTCTTGTTTTTCCTTCGTATCAAAGAGTCAAACAAGTAAAAAAAAATTGATATTCTTGATATATGTCTGAAAATCACATTTTTTCGAAAATCCTAAAATATATATAGATACGACAGTTAAATAACGGCATTTTGCCTTCAACTTTCGGCTGTACTTATGCCAGTTATTTAACTTTCTTATCTATTTTTGGTGAAAAATTTTATTTTCGGAAATATCACGAATGTCCGATTTTTCATGTTCTTAGTACCTGCTCTTTGGTATGCAATGGAAAAGGTTAAAAGTGCAACAAATTGTTCTTATAATTTGTATTCAATATACTTTCAAGAACTTTTATTTACAATTTTTCATGTCCTAAGATTCTTATGCTACTTACATTATGTGATCACTAAGTATTACAGTCTCAACAATGTGCTATTTCAATGAATTGATTAAGAAAATTTTATTTATTAATCAATTTCTTTCGACAGCGTATACATGTTACATAAGGGTGGTCCAAATATTTTTTAAGCGAATTTTCATGCAAATAACCCGGAAATTTGTTCAGATCCACACAAAAATAAATCCATTTTTTCTTTGTTTTGGAAACAAGGATATTTAGAGGTGGCGCCAGCCACATGAAGTTTAACGCGTATTTTCAATAAGAAACAAGGACGCTTTTGTAAATTTCACACAGAATCGTCGATATGAGCTGAGTCGAGTTGAAACTCAACATTTGTCTTTAAAAATAGTAAACATAAATGCCTACACAAATTATTCTTATTCTTAATGATATTCTATTAGAATATATATATATATATATATACCATTAAGCCATTTCCCTTTCGGCGAGCCTCAAGGGGTAAGCGTGACACTACCCGATTCGGGTAGTGTTTCTAGGTGGATAGTTTCTTGTAGTAAATAACTACAAGTGTGGGCTCACCACACCCACCACCGCCAACAGCAACGCAGTAGTATCAGACGGTCACCCATCCAAGTACTAACCGCGCCCAACACTGCTTAACTTCAGTGATCTAACGGGAACTGGTGTTTCCAGCGTTTTCCAAGTTTTGTCGAAAATTTTCCACTTGTCCAATTTTCAATAAAAGGGAGTTGAATGACTGAAATATATTCATATATCTGTGGCTACATGCCACAATAATTTTGTCCTGTAACTTTTATCACGGTAAGTATTTCTTATTTTTCTATGTTATTTCATACCTTGCTCCAAACATATATGTACATCCTTACAGTTTTATTGCGTCCTATAAAAAAACATAAAGTTCGTACTTACTTACATTGCTTGCGCTAACAATTATACAGGCATGCTTGTGGTATACCTCAACTTTTGCCACGAATTATTAACAAAATGCTTCTCCTTAATCCATCATACATACTGTGTCGTTTCCGCACCAGGTAGGAGGTGAAGAACTTGTTGGCAAGTACGATTCCTAAGTACTGACTGTACTGTGCTTAATATATCACAGTGCATGCCAGTGCACAGGCGTCGCAATGCTGAATTAAATTAAACGCAGGTTCACTGTTACCTACATTTACTGTTCGAGTGGTCGCATTTTTCTTATGTGCAGGGTATTATGCAAAACGGGACGTTAGATACCTGTAAACACAAATTCGTAGTAAAAAAATGTCGTCGGTGAGATTTTAATCAAAACAGATTACATTGCTGCTAGAAGAGATGCACTTCAAAACAAAAAAGACGTATTTCCTACAGCAAATATGAATTTTCAACATAATACATGCATTTTCCATTAAATTGTTGAAATTGCAACTAAGAAGGACCAATTTTCAACCAAGAATGCAAAACTTTCATTTTCAGATAAACAAATTTATTTCCAACAGAAACAGACAACTTTTTAACAAATACAGATTTTTCACTCAAGAAGGGAACAAAATTTCATCACAAACGTTGAATTTTCAAGCCAAAAAAAGTACTTTTTGTACAATACTTGCATTTTCAAGCCAAAAATATGCATTTTCAAAAAATAAGTTCATTTTCAACTACAATGCTGCATTTCTAACCAACAAAGAGGACATTTCAAACCAAGCAGATTAGTTTTCTATCAAACATATACGAATTGCGAACTGAAAAAGATCAGTTGCAATTTCTAAGGAATTGTCCAGATCTGTGTGTGTGTGTGAGTTGATGTCACACTTTTTTGTGAACACGATAACTTGAAAACGGTTGCAGATAATTTGATGAAATTTGGAGGGATCATTTTTCCCACTAATATCTTGAAACTGACCGATGGATTTCTAAAAATATTCATTGCATTTTTTTTAGCATTCAATAATATTTTCAAAATCGGTTTTTTATAGGAAAACTTTTTTCATTGGCATAATTCAAAGTTAATGCAAGAATATCAAAGATTCCTTGGTTCCAGACCGATTAATATAATATGCTTTTTTTGTCGTCTTTTGCAAAAATGATCAAGCTGACAAAAATTGCACTGCACAAAAAATGTTGATTTCCATAACACCTAATACTTTCAAAAACAAATTTGTTCAAATTTCGATAATTTTCGGAGATTTTAAGAAGCTTTTAACACTTTTCAAGTGACTGGAAAATATACCTTCTGTTCATTTTTGGGATTTGAAAATAAAAATTCTCTACAATGAAAAAAAATTATTCCTATTCTTTCTATAATTCTGTCTAATTTTCTATACGTAGGTTATTACTAGTTAGCACTGACAGAATATTAGAAACTGCAAAAAAATTTTACTTCATTTACAATGTTTTGAAAATGTCGAACGTAAAATTTCTGCAGCTTGAATCAAAGAAACATGTCGTTATTTCACTTTGATGTGATAAATAATGTTTTCATGATGTTTGAAGCGCTACGAAATCGCGGAAAAAATTTGAAGTCCCCATATCCAAAAATTCAGAAACGACATCAACTATTGCACTTTTTTGAGAACTCACCTTTGGTTGAAAATTAAATTATTTTGTTTGCAAATTTAATTTTTCTCTTGAAAATTCAAGTATTTTGTTAAAAAGTCATCTTTTACAGTAGAAAAGTCTTTTTTTTTTAATAAATACATAAATTTACAAACTTTAAATTTGGATCTGAAATATTGTTCTAATCCCTTTATAAAAGATCCTATGTTAAAAATATTACAAGATTAAAATGCTAGTATTTGAATGTTGATGGTCAGGAAAAATGAAAAATTAGTCAAGGGAAAAACATAGAATTTTAAAAATGAAGCTTTCATCCTGCAAAGCATGTATTATCTTAAAGACAAAAAATGTCCATTGCTTTCAAGTCCCATATTTCCTTATTTCTGGAAACCATAAATTACGTATAGTAAGAGGGTGGGGGGGGGGGGTAGATTTTTTTGTTACGATTCGTTATATAATACTCACCCCGTCGCACACCCATCACTCACGCAGAGTTTCACCTTTTTTTTGGTGTTTTCTTTTGGTAGAATCTAATATCCAATGTCACGGCAAGTTAGCCTTAGCTTAGCGGCTGGGCGTCCTGTCCTCGACATACTCAAGTCTCATTTTCCCCGCTCTCATAATTTCCCTGGAAATTTCTGTACCAGCACGATTCCTGTTTCAAGGAACGCATTGTCGAATGAAACAGTGGCTCACTTTTCTCTCTCTCGAAAAAATAGTACGTTTCTCTCTCTCTCCAACTTATATACTTCGCTTTTCAATTCAAAGCTCTTACACTGAAAAATTTTTTTTTGGAACCAAGTACATGTATTTGCTTGAATCCTATTTCTTAGCATCACGAAAATATTCTTTAACAGTAGTAACTGTGATTTGAACCAGACACATATCTTTTGTTGATCTAAAGAAATAAATTCTTTGGCTCTATTTTCTTTATTCAAAGAAATATTTCTTACATTCAAGGAAACGATTTCCTTTATTTTTAACCTATAGTTGAATTTTACAAAAAAATAGAGAGAATTTTCAACAAAAAATGGCAAGTTAAACACATTAATTTTTAACAAAAAAGAAACGGATTTTCAATCGAAGAGTTCAATTTTTTTACCAAAGTAGACTAGTATAGTTCAATTTTAAGCTAGAAAAAAATATTTCCAATTCAAAAAAAATTTCAGTAAAAAAAAATAATTTTTACCCAAATAAAATAAATTTTCAAGGATATAGTTAAATTTTCAACCAAGAAGATTAAATTTCTATCAAAAAATATCAATTTTGCACACAAAAATGGAATAATTAAATTTTCAGTTGATATTTCTAGAGAAAAAATTTATTTTAAATAAAAAATAGCTGAATTCAACAGAAAAAGACGAATTTTCAACCACATGGTGGAATCACCTCAACCAAAACAGATTGATTTTCAAGCAAATAGTTGCATTTTTAACAAAATAAGATGAAATTTGTACCAAATCAGTTGAATTTGAACTAAGAAATATTTTTCAGTCAAGAAAGAAACAAACTATCAACCAAATTGTTGAATTTTCTACAAAACAGTTTAATTTGCAGCCAAAAAGAATAATGATACGATTGTTGAATTTATACCTCCATCTCATCCAAAAATAACGTTTGACATGAAGGGGGGGGGGGGGGTAAATCTTACGGTTTCTTATGAATGAAGAAAGTATTTCAACTTTCAACCAAGTAGTAGAATTTTCAACGGCTAAAGATGAGTTCTAAACAAAAAATGTAATAGTTGATACTTTATCCAGGAAAAGATTTCGATTTTAAATTAAAAATAGCTGAATACACGGAGAAAATTTGTTCATTAAAATTTACCCAGTTAGTTAGGTAAATGGAGGACATTACTGCATTTAGATAAAGTTTACAATTATTTTAGGATTTAATACAAAACAGAACTATAAATAATACAAAAAAGTTATGTAAAACCTCAAGGCCAAAAGTGAAAATTCTGATATGTAATAATTGATATAAGGGTTATATTATTTTCATTTCCAGTATATTATAAAATAACGCAAAGTATTGTAAATTTTTATGAAATGAATTATATAAAGTTTACTCTTGTGTGATATTAACGATTCACTTAAAAGAAAGTATAGATTGCAGAATTTTTAAAGAGATTTTCACTTTTATTAGGAGAGAAATTACACAAAAGTAAGGTAAAATGAGAATCGCAAGGGACGTCAACATTCTCAGGGCTGAAGTTTAAAGCCAAGTCCCCCGTAGAAACTTTAACATTTTCAAGTTTCGGTTTATATTTTAGAATTTCAGAAAATATTAAAATATATGGACTATCCTTTCCTCTCAGTAGATAATACTTATTAAGTTACTAAATAAAAGTAGAATGTATTTAAAAATTGACATATAAAGATGCGGGTCATGAAAAAACATCGGACGGTACTGGACAACTGACTTCGAACTTCGAGGCGGGAGATCCCCGAAGACTAATGTTTTAAAACAAAGTTGAATTTATAGCAAAAAAATATGAATTTTCTACAAAAATAATTGAATTTCTCATAAAAGAGAAAATGTTTTAAAGAAAATAAGTGAATTTTCAACTTAAAAAGATCAATTTTCTAGCAAAAATGAAGTAGCTACCTTTTTCGTTGAAAAGATTATTTAAAAAAAAAAACATATTTTCAACCAAATTTATTAAATTTTCAACAAAAGAAATGAACTTTCAACTAAAATAATGCATCTTCAAAAAAAAAAAAAAAAAAAAAAACATTTCACCAATTAGGTGAATTTTCAACCAAAAAGATGAATTTTCTATAAAAAAAAAGACAAATTTTAAACTAAAAACATACATTTTGAACAAATAATACAATAGTTTCATTTTCAGTTAGAGAAATAAGTTTTTAAACAAATAAAATAAATTTGCAACAAATAGTTAAATTTTTAACCAATAAAATGAATTTTCAACCGAAAAGATGTAATGGCTATTAAAAAAAATTTGACGAAAAATGGAATATATTAAAATTTTTAGTTGAAAAATTAATTTTTAAATTTTAATTTAAAAAAATTTATTTTTAATATAAAAAATAATGTTCAACTAAAGAAATGAAAATTTCAAGCAAAAAGATTAATAATTAGATGACATCTTCGCAGTTTTTTTGAAAGATATCGTTTTTTAATTGACCCAAATTACATGATAATTGATTAATAATTGATTCTTCTTACACTGCGCGAGGGAAATGTTCTGCTCGTCAAAAGTAATAATTTTGATTTTCAATTCTTTTGTTAGTACAGTAATTTGTCGGAAATTTTATAATCCTGGTTCAATTCCTAAGTCGAGAGTGCTTCAAAGCTTCGATTTCTTGAGGTTAAAAACCGGGGGGGGGATACATCATAATTAAAAAAAAAATATATATATATATAGTAAAATTCTTATTTGATACCATAACAAAACATAGACAAATATATACCTTCAGAAATTAATTTTTCTGAATCTATCAACCGGCTTTCCAAATAGAGGGAAGAAAACTTACAGAAAGTTGGCGAGATTTGACCCTTCGGTACATATTTCTTCAGTGCGACGTTGTCTAGTTTACAGTCATGACCTCTCTTTAAAATTCTGGGTATCGGGTTGCCGTTAATGTGAAATTCGGGGAAAAAAAAGGCTAGTTTCCGTCTGGATCTCAGCCGAGAAGGGTCCTTTTCTAATCGCATAGTGTGAAAATTATTCTAATATTGAATTTTAAACCGGGGTTTTAAAGAAATCATTAAGATAAAAAAGTTTTTTTTTGAAATTTGTGTCTGTGTTGTTATATTACATGTGATAACTTAGCGACGTCCAAACTAAGCCTCAATTCGCGCAGTTGTAACAAGAATAATATATGGAAGAGAAGGAGAAAGAAGAACATTACTGAGGATAGGTTTAAAATTTCGTTTTTTCGATTAATGATCTTTTTATTTAATTTGTGGCCCCTATCCGTGGCCCGAATAACATTTAAAACAAAAGCAACAATTTTCTCTTGTGTTTTGAAAAATCAAATCAAAATTTATATCAATTATAGTAAGTTTCAACCCCTATCCGTGGTTGAAATGCATTATATCATTGACTTTTATCAAATTTACAAACTTATAAACGAAGAAAAAAAATTTTTTTTTTGTGAAAAATATATATGATAAAGAATTTAGACCAATTAAAATGTATAAGGTAGGACCGATTCACATAACCTTACTGATGAGTCCAGTGAGTCTGTCCGGGACGAAACATAAAAAATATAACTTTAATTTACTTAAAAATAGATTAAAAAATTTTTAAATAATTGTAGAACACAAAACAAGTAAACATTATCGACCCTAATGCCAATAAAAAATCTTCTTCACAAAAAGATTAATTTTCTACCAAAAAATAGATTAGTTAATTTTTCAGATAGAGAAATAAGTTTCCAAGCAAATAACTTAAATTTTCGTAGAAGTATTTAAATATTTAAGGAAACAAATGAATTCTCTACCTAAAAGATTAAATGTCTATAAAAAAATTTCGAAACAAAATTTAGTTGACTTTTTAGTTAAAAAAAAATTATTTTCAATAAATAAACTAATTTTCCACCAAAAGAAAGAATTGTAAGTAAGTGGAAAAAACTCTCATTGATATTGAATTACCTGGAATTTTCTCGCTATAATAAGGAAACTTCTGTAAATCATGTACAACGTTCTCAAATAATATAAGATTTTCTGTAAAATCCATAACAAAATGTTAGAAAATGAATCGAGTTCTTTTTCTAAAGAAAGGGTAATGAGTGCGCGCATAGCACGCACAATGTTCTAGTATTTTTAAAAAATAGACCATGCAAAAATTTAAAATCTGAAAAATTAAATAATTTAAAGTTTTAAGGTTAGAGAATTTGAAATAAAAAATTATCCAATGTTTTTATTTCCTTCCTACAAATTTATAAGCCCGCTTAATAATAAAATGTTACAATAACAAATTTCGATGAAACGGGGACCACATATTTTTTTCTACGGCCCTGACGTACTCGTACTTTAACGTTATACACGGAGAAAAAAATATGCCTATAATAGTAAGAACACTAGTCATGCTTTTGTCGCAGGTTTCATTCTTGCTATCCTGGTACAAAATTCATTCATTTTAAGCAGGAAACCCTTTATCCTAAAAAAGTACAAAGCTTCATGGTTTTAAAGCGCTTATCCCTTGCGAAAAAAGCTCCAACTTCACCTTGCTATATTTGTAAAGAACTCACCCTATTAGAGTATGAGTACTCTTACAAATGAGATATTAGGCCGCGCTTACTTACGAACGTAGCGCCGGTAGGCCTGGCCTAACTTCACATCGCTTTTGCAAGACTACTCATACCCTAAGAGGATGGGTTTTCTTACAACCGTAGCAAGGCAAAGTTGAAGCTATTTCCGCAAGGCACAACTGCTCTGAGGGCATGTGACTACAGCAATAACGGCATGCGCTTGATTCTTTTATGGTATAGGACATTTAATGCTAAAAATGTCTAACCTGATGCCAATATTGGCAGAAATTCATGCCAATTTGGCACATGAAGTTCCGTACTGTAATATCAAGAGCTCAGCCTACTATAACAGTGCGATTTTTTTCTCCGTGTAGCCGAGATTTTTTTCTCGATATTCTAAGTGTTAGGTTAGCCGTGAGGTTTAGTAGTTGTTAGCGATAGAACGCGTTAAACTTAGCTTAGGTGGTTCGAAACCCGTCACGGCGTTTTCGATTTTTAATAGCGGTAATATCGTTAAAAGCGTGCGACTATATCGTATGTACTGTATTTGCAATTGTTTAAGTTAAATTGTGTATATGTACCAACAATATACTTATGAATTGTATGATATGTGTAAGCATGTGTTTAGTAGTGGATGACCTTCCACAGAATCTGTTTGTAGCAAGAATGTTTTTGTTTTTGCTGGCGCACGAAATTTTACATGACTGGGATGTAGAATTCACATATTTAGAAAGGTAGACTTTTATTTCTTTGATTGAAACTGTACCTAACAGTTCGACTCATTTTACCTAACTGGTAGGTAATCGACATCTCATTTTACCCAACTGTCAGGTAATCTTTATTATCTAGTTGTATTATTTCTTACTGAATCGCGAATCAAATTATAATGAATTTATCATAATAATTCATATTTTCACATCAAATATTACCCTATTTCATTTTACATGACTGAAAGTGACATTTTAATATAATGCCGTAATGTCCTCCGTTTACCGAACTAAGTTATGTAAAATTTAACATACAACTATTCTCTGTGTAGAACCAAAACGGACGAGCTTTTAATGAAACAGTTGAATCAAAACAGTTGATGTTTTAACCAAATAGTTTCATGTTTTAGCAATAAAATTGATATTCTACCAAAAAATACGAATTTGCAACAAAATTAATAAATTTTAAACCATATAGTTACATATTTTGCTACTAATTTGTTGAATTTTCGAGCCGAAACAGAATAATTTTTAACCAGACAGTTGCATTTTTAACCGAAAAAGGTGAATTTACTACAGACGGAAATGAATTTTTAACCGAATAAGACCATGAAGTAGGACAAAATAATTCAATTTTGAACCAAATAATAACATTTTTAACCAAAAAAAAACGAATTCTTCATCAAAAATTTAATAGTAGACTTTTCAACAGAAAAGAATGAAATTTTAAACAAAAAAGATTTAGATTTTTTTTTAGTTCTATTAATTCAATTCGCATTTAAGTGGAAAAACGAGAAAGAGGGGAAGCGGGAAAAGACTGTGAATCTTTATTGTTAATTTTCAAGTTATTCATTTGGCACTTTGCAGTAGATTAAAAATATTGAAGTTTAAGAATCGTGGTGCACAGTTTAAAAATTAATTATATTCAACGATTAGTTTCAAGACCCTAATCATTCTGGAATTCTTCAATTTTTAAACGAAGTTTGGAATTGTTTAATTTTTAATTCTTCAAGTTTAAAACCATTAATTTTGAAAGTTTCGAATTTATTAGAAAACATATAATTTTAAACTGTTTAGAGTAATTAAACTTTGAAGGTTTACAATATTTTTCGCAATATTAAAATTTCTGCAATATTAAACGGTGAAAATTACAGTGATTTTTTTATGTTGACAGAAATCACATTTTTTATAGGAAAAAAATATATCAAATCACTTCAAATCTGACTCGCTGCTTCATGATATGATACGTACTAATAATTATGCTGATAATAAGTCACGACCTTGTAGATATGTGTCAAAATAGTCTCCAATGATAGGTCAAAATCAATAAAATTCGTCCAATTTCAATTTAAAATTTGTCCAAACGTTTCGGCTGCTGTGTCAGCCCTCATCAGTCAAAATATTTATTGCTAAACAAAAAATTATTTACATCGAAGTTAAAAGATTCATAACCATCATTTACAAAAATCAATAAAAAGAGAGCATACCTGATATTATGATGGTAAAAATATCAAAACAATTCATAAATTTGTAATCTCACTTAAAAAATAAAGAAAAAATTGTGAGAATTATATCAAACACTTCAAAATGTTTAAAACAAAACAAAACTTGAATTATGAACGAAGGACAGAAACCATTAATGAGTCGTTGACGGATGACATTGTCATACTGAAGAAATTAATTTGTAGAAACTCTAAAATTGAGAAACCAATTATGAAAGTAAGTATACCATTGATGATAATACAGGTAGTGATTATACTATAATTTGGTAAGAGGTTTATACTGATCTGGAAAATTATTATGCTCGAATCTAATATTTGCGTTATCTTCATTTTTGTTAATGAAAAAATTTTCAACTATTTTTCTGCGGGCTGTGTTAGATTCAACTGAAAGAATTTTATAATGTTCAAAATCAAAATTGTGTCCAAGCTCTAAGTAATGTTCCGAAAGTGCAGTATGATTAGAAGTGCCAGGGTTCCTGATAGAATTTATGTGCTCACGTGTACGGGTTTCAATTGATCTGCCAGTTTCACCAACGTATGTGGAATTGCAGTCTTTGCATGCAAATTCATAAACTACCCCGGAGCGCTTACCCCTTGAAAGTGGATCCTTAAGATTGTTGAAATAACGGGAAAATTTATTAACTGGTTTATAAATAGTTTTTATGTTGAAACTTCTTAAGATGTGTTGAATCTTTTCAGAAAGGTTTTTAATGAAAGGTACAACAGTGAAATCAATATAATTGTTAGGCTTATTATTATTAATTTTATTTGCATAAAATTCAGAATTGTAAAAACGTTGGTTTACATTTTTTAAACAAAATTCAATAAGTGACTTTGGATAACCATTTTTCAAAAGTGTTTGCTTAATAAATTTAATATTTTTGCTTCTAAATGTAATGTCTGAAATTCTAAACATTCTATGAAATAAACCAGTAATAACTCCAATTTTATGGTTGATAGGATGTGCGGAATTAAAATTTAAATATCTACCTGAAAAAGATGTTTTTTGGAAACAATCAATTTTAAGTTCATCATCGATACGGACAAGAAGTGTATCTAAAAAGCTAATTTGTGAGTTATTTTCTACTTCTATTGTAAATTTTATATTAGAGTTATACGAATTGAATTTATTCAAAATGAAATCAAGTTTATCATGGGGAACCGCTGTGATAATATCATCAACGTACCTAAAATAAAACGGAATTGAGAAAGGTAAAGATGAAAGACATTCAGATTATAAATTTTCCATGACAATATTGGCTGCTGCCGGGGAAAGTGGTGAGCCCATGGCCAAACCGGAAACCTGCTTGTACGTAAGATTGTTGAACTTAAAAAAGGCAGAATTAAGACAAATATTAACCAAATCAATAAAATCTATCATCGGAACATTCGTAAACCGGCTAATCTCAGTCCATTTCGATTCAATGCAGCTTAAAACTTTAGAAATTGGTATGTAGTTAAACATTGAGACAACGTCTAAAGAAATTAAAACGTAATCGGATGGAATTTTTTGATGTTTAATTTTTTGAGCAAAGGATAAGCTATCTGATATGTGATATGGTGTTTTTCCAATAATATTATTAAGAATTTTAGAGATAAATTTTGATAAATTGTAAGTGGGCCCATTTATTGTAGAAACTATTAATCTCAAAGGGTTGTTATCTTTATGTATTTTAGGTAAACCATAAGCCCTAGGAGTAATACAAGAATAAGATCTTAAAGACTTTGCCTCAAGGTGACCAATATATCCCTCTTGTTCCAAGTTTGTAATTAATTTGTTGCATTTTTCTTGTAAAGTGGAAGTATATTCAAACTTGGAGATAGAATAAAGCTTTTTATCTTGAAGCATAGAATTCATTTTATCGTTATATTCTGTTTTTGAGATAGCAACTGTAACATTGCCTTTGTCAGCATTAACAAACATAATATCGGGGTTCTCAATTTTAAAACTTCTAATACAATTTGTGTTAATAATACTATCGAACTTTTGTTTATTTTTGAATTTAATCTGAGTAACAAAATATAAAATTGATTGAGTACATCTATTACGAATAACATTCTTGTCATCTCGATCTAATTTGTAAATACCAGTTTCAATTGAAGAAATGAAATTTTGAACTTTTAAATCATTTAGGTAGTAATTATTGGATGAAAATTTTGGACCTAAGGAAATCAAATTTATGACTTCCTCAGGGATATCAATGTCAGTAAGATTTTTAAACCAGTTATTACTGTAAACAATTCTGCTTTTGTGAATTTTATTATTTTGTAATGTTTCAAATTTATTGATAGAAGAACGTTTTTTATGTTCAAAAAGTTTTTCAAATTTAAAATTTTCAAAAATAAAAAATTTATTTAAAATGTGATGTGGGATAATTTTTTTGCAAATAAATTCGATTTTACTTAATCTGGAATTAATTTGATTTAAAGAAAAGTGAACATCTTTGATTTCAAGATTAAGAATGTTGATAGACAACTGGAAGGATAGAGAACGTAAATGTTTTGAATTATTCGGATCGTTGAAACATAAATTTAAAGTTTTAAGTTTATGAATGATGTGTATTGGTATCAAACCAGAACGTCTGCAGCGGAGTAGAAAGATCCTTTGGTTGATAATGGTAGCCTTCTTATTGTTCAAATTAGACCATTCTCTTAATATTGTTGCAAAATAATCTCCATAAAACCAAGAAATAGCCAAGAAAAAACCCCAGACACGGGCTGTATTAGTGAAATTCATTGCTGATAATAAGTCAC
>CAKNYM010051167.1:74165-98843 GCA_932195095.1 Andricus curvator | reverse complement strand
TCTAAATTTCTTTGATTGAAAATTCAAATATCTGGTTGAAAACTCAATATTTGTTTAAAAATTCATATTTCCGGATTGAAAATTCAACTGCGTTGCAAAGAATTCGTCTTTTAAAAATAAAAAGTCAACAATTTGGTATAAAATTAATCAAATTTGTTTGCAAATAAATTTTTTGTTGAAAAAGGTAAATTCCACTGTTTTATGGAAGATTTGTCTTTTGGCTTAGGAAATTCCACAATTTGTTTGATTTTTTTTTATTGAAAAATCTTTCTTAGTTGAAAATTCGTCTTTTTGGTTTAAAAAATAATCTCTTTTCGTCGAAATTTTATCTTCTTTAGTGATAAATGAAAGTTTTTTGTAGAAAATTAATCTGCTTCGATTGAAAATTCAAGTGTTTGATTGAAAATTTATATTTTTGAATGAAAAATTCAACTATAGTGTAGAAAATTCGTCTTTTTAACTAGAAAAAATTGTAAGGAAATTCAACTATTTGAATACAAATTAATTTCTTGTTGAAAATATATATTTTCGGATTCAAAATTTGACTGCTTTGTATAAAATTTGTCTTTTTGGCTTGAAAATTCAAAAATTTGTTCGATTTTTTTCCTGGAGAATCTTTCTTAGTTAAAATGTCGTCTTACTGGTTTAAAAATTAATTTCTTTCCGTCGAAATTTCATCTTTTTTGGTTGAAAATCTAAGTTTTTTGTAGAAAATTAATTTTCTTTGGTTAAAAAATCAAATATTTGGTTGAAAATACAAATATTTGGTTGAAAATTAATATTTTCGGATGGAAAATTCAACTGCATTGTAAAAAATTTGTCTTTTTAACTTAAAAATTCAATAATTTGATTGAAAATTTAACTATTAATATTTACATTAATTTTTCGTTGAAAATTCCTACTTTCGGGTTAAAAATTCAACTGTTTTATGGAAAATTTGTCTTTTTGTCTTAAAAATTCCACAATTTGTTTGATTTTTTTTTTATTGAAAAAACTTTCTTAGTTGAAAATTCGTATTTTTGGTTTGAAAATTAATATCTTTTCGTCAAAATTTCATCTTTTTTGGTTAAAAATGAAAGTTTTTTGTAGAAAATTAATCTGCTTCGGTTGAAAATTCAAGTGTTTGATTGAAAATTCATATTTTTGAATTAAAAATTTAACTATATTGTAGAAAATTCATCTTTTTAACTAAAAAAATTTGGTAAAAAATTCAACTATTTGGTTACAAATTAATTTTTTTACTGGAAAATCTTTCATAGTTAAAATTTCATCTCATTGGTTTAAAAATTAATCTCTTTTCGTAGAAATTTCATCTTTTTTTGATTAGAAATGCAATTTTTTTTAGACAGATAAATTGCTTTGAAAATTCAAATATTTGGTTGAAAATGCAAATTTCTGGTTGAAAATTCAAATATTTGTTTAAAAATTCATATTTACGGATTAAAAATTCATCTGCATTGTACAAAATTCGTGTTTTTAACTTTAAAATTAAACAATTTGGTAGAAAATTCAACTAATTTTGTGGCAAATTATTTTTTTGATGAAAATTCATATTTTCAGGTAAAAAATTCAACTGTTTTATGGAAAATTTGTCTTTTTGGCTTGAAAATTCAACGATTTGGTTCTTTTTTTAGTAAAAATCGTTCTTAGTTGAAATTTCGTCTCATTGGTTTAAAAATTAATCTCTTCGTAGAAATTTCCTTTCTTTTTGGTTAAAAATGCAAGCTTTTTGTAGAAAACTAATTTGCTTTGGTTGAAAATTCATATAGTTGGTTGAAAATTCATACTTTCTGATTGAAAATTCAACTGCGCTATAAAAAATTCGTCTTTTTAACTTAAAAATTCAACAATTTGGTGAAAAAATTCAATTAATGGGGTTGCAAATTAATTTTTTGTTGAAAATTCATAATTTCAGGTAAAAAATTCAACGGTTTGATTGAAAATTTCCATTTTTGGCTAAAGATTTTAAGAGTTTTGTTGAAAATACAAATATTTAGTTTAAAATTCATCTTTTCGGATTGAAAATTCAACCGCATTGTAAAAAAATTGTCTTTTTAGCTGAAAAATTCCACAATTTGGTAGAAAATTCAACTATTTGGTTGCAAATCAATTTCTCGTGGATAATAATTTATATTTTCATGTTAAAAATTCAACTGTGTAACGGAAAATTTGTCCTTTTGTCTTGAAAATTCAACAATTTGTTTAATTTTTTTACTGAAAAATCTTTCTTAGTTAAAATTTCGTCTTTTTTGTCAATAATGCAACTTTTTTGTCGTAAGTTAATCTGTTTTGGTTTGAAATTCAAATTTTCGTGTTAAAAATTCAACTCTTTTGTAGAATATTCCTCTTATTAGCTTGAAAATTCAACAATTTAGTTGAATTTTTCTTTCATGACTGAAAAATCTTTCACAGTTGAAAATTCAACTCTTTTGTTGAAAATTCGTAAATCTGGTTTTAAAATATTCATCTCTTTGGGTAGAAATTTCATCTTTTTTGGTGCAAAAATGGAACTGTATAAATGAAAATATATCTGGTTTGGTTAAGGATTTAACTATTTTGTGGAAAATTCACATTTTTTGTTGACTTTTACTTTTTTTAATTTAAAATAATTTTATTAATAATAATTTATTTAATTTTTTTGTTGAAATATCGAATATAACATTTTTTGTTGAGAATTTATCTTTTTTGGTTGAAAATTCAATTACGTGGTTGAAAGTGGAACTACTTTGTTGAAAATTAATTTTTTTTGGGTTGAAGATTAATTTTCAATCATTAATTAATTTTAGTTGGAAATTAAGTTTTTAGCTTTATATTCAAATTAATTTTTTAATTAAAATTTTATATTTTTTAGTTGAAAATTGAACTAGTTGGTTTCAAATTTATGTGTTTTATTGAAAATTTTCTTTTTTGTTATAAAATTCATTTTCTTGGTTGAAATTTCAACTATTTGGTTGAAAATTCATGTATTTTGTTGAAAATTCGTCCTTTTTGGTTAAACTCCACTGTTTGTAATTTCAAATATAAATCACTGTATCACTGTATGAATTTAATCAAACGGGTGCATCCGACTTTATTAGAAGTATTCGCATTTGCCTGGGCGTTTGGCCAGGGGAGAGGAAAACTGCAGAAAACCATCTCCCAAGTTCAGTCGGTTTTCGACGTAGTTTACGACGTCGGAATTTTCAATAGGAAATGATGATTGAGTGTATATAGTCACAACTACATAGAAAACCCAAAACATTCCTGCGTGAACATCTCCTGTGGAAGATAGAAACGTGCATGTTGGACTGATCCACTTTCCAATTTCGGAAATATTTTTTTCGGCGAATTTCGCTCGACCTATTCTAGCAACAAATGATGAACAATATTATTTACTTCTTCAAGTTGTCTCTACATTTTAATCAGCGCAATTTCACCGATTGAAATAGCCAGAACTCGGTTCCTGAGAATCAGTGAAAAATCACTGAATCAAACAGTGAAATAAGAAAACGTAATAATCAAGTACTTAATACGAGGTGGAAAATTAAAGGAAGCTTTACTAAAATTCACTGATGTATCAGTGAAAACCTAAATTTACGGAACTACTGATTCAAATAGCAAAAAATTTACTGATTCAAATTTGCGGAAGTGAATCACACGACAGAAATGTAATTATTAAATAATATTCTGTTAATAAGTAAATGTTAGCCGATAATAGAAATACGCCAGGGAGATAAATTAAGTAATATTATTTTTTATAAATATTTGTATGTTTGTTTAAGTAACACACATTAAACATTTTACACAATGTAAATTATGATTAATTTCGATGTTAATTCTTTTTGTCGCATTACTGATCCTTTATTTCCAATAAAATAGTAATTTTTAATACAAAATACAAATTTCGAATAACTATTTTGTTGGTAAAAGTTTTTGAAGATTTCAGATGTGTCGAAATTTGGAAAGAATTAAAAAATATTTGGTAACTTTTCAGAAATCTTTCCAAGTTTTAAAATATTTTCAAACTCTTCAAAACCTCTTAAATTCCTAAAAATCTTTTAAATTGACGAATTTTTCTTCAAATTTTGAAAAATCATACAAAATTTAAAAAGTTGCCTCAAAAACCTTTCACATTTATAGAAATATTTTGAAATTTTCTTTAAAACTTGATTCTTCAAAACAAAAAATTATTTTAAATTTTTCCAGACATTTTAAGACAACATTTACATTTAAAAAAATGGTTTTGATCTTTTCAAGTTTCAAATTATTTTTGAAATTTTCTAAATGTCTTTCGAATTTACTTGATTTTTTGAAATATTTGCATCTTGTCAAATTGAAACATTTTGTTTTAAAATCTTTTATATTCTTTTTCGAAACTTTAGGAACTTTCTAAATATCTTTTAAAAACTATTTGAGTTTTTCCTAATTTTTTCTTTAATTCTGCAAAATTAAAAAAAAGCCTTAAAAGCTTTCAGATTCATCTTTGAAATTGTTTAAAAAAGGTTTTCAAATCTTTTTAAATATTCTGAAATGTCGAAAAAGTATCCAGAAAATTTCTAAACATTTTCTTTTATTTTACAAGATTTTACCGAATTTTAGGAAAAATTAGAGTTTAAAAGATATTTAGTACCTTTTGAAGCTTGGAAAATATTTAATAATAGTTGAAGATTCATCATTTTAGTTGAAATATCATCACTTTATTTGAAAATGTCACTACTGCCTTCAAAATTACTTTTTTTTATTGAAAATTCTTTTTTTTTAAACTAAAAATGTAATTATTGCAATTTAATATTCCATCATTTTAATTGAAAATACATCTCTTTGGTTGAACATTAATTTTTTTAACTGGAAATTTAACTATTCAATTTTTGGTTGAAAATGTATCTTTTTTAGTTGAAAATGCATGTATTTTTGTGAAAATTCATATTTTTTAGTAAAAGTTAATCTTCTTGGTTGAAAATTCAACTATTCCAGTTGAAAATTGATCATTTTAGTTAAAAATTTATCTTTTTTGTTTAAAATTCAACTATTCCATTTTTGGTTGAACCATGTTTGTAAAACTTGATCGGATTTTTGTATAAATCTTTGTAATCTTTTTAATAGAAAAATTTGCCTTTAAAATCGTCTATATTCTTTTTCGAAATTTTAAGAAATAATTAAAAATGTTTTAAAATCTTTGTCAATTTTCCCTTGAAATTAAAAAAAATTAAGAATCAGTTAAAAATTCCCCAGGAATTAAATTTTTTTTATTATATTGAAACCTTTTAAAATTCTTAAAAAGCTTCTTCATTTCTAAAATCTTCAAAAATCTACAAATTAAATTTGATATATTAAAATGCTGAACACCTTTCTTACATTGATTATTATTATTATTATTATTATTGAATATATTATTTAGATAACCTTACATTTCTCATAAACCTGAAGTTTTGCAGACTTTTTTTTTAACGGGAAAAAGGAACGACAGCTTCATCCAATCATAAATGAGGGTTTCCCGACAACAATAGTTTTAAATTGTTTCGAGTAATTTCGTGATGTTTCGAGAATTAATCGAAAATGGAGCCATGCGCTTTTTAATAAATGGACAAGTAGCAAAAGCGCGCTACGCGCGCGCATGCCTGGTTTTAGAAATCTCGAAAGAGTTGTTTAATTTTCTGGATCAACAATAAAAATTTGTTGAGATCCAAAACTCGAATAAAAAATTAAAAATAAATTCACCACATTTTTCTGAACTCTTGGAAATTGTAATGTGTTAAAAATATTTTTAACTTAAAAATTAGGAAAACTTTAGCAATTAACAGATGCTTTTCTATCTTACATTTCTTGAACGGAAAACATTAACTTTTGTATTTCAAATTATTAAATACCTTTGTTCCATTGATTACTAATATTATTAATATTATTAAATTTTGAATATATTATTTAGATAACATAAATGATATTTCAATCAAAAAAGATTTCTATTTTAAATTGAAAATAGTTGAATTCATGCCAAAAAAGACCTAACAAAATAGCTGAATCCCCAACAAAAAAAAAATTAATTTTTACCAGTTGCATTTCAAAAAAAAAAAGATTAAGTTTTTCAAAAAAAGAGACAAATTTTCTACCAAAAAGTTCAATTTTTGAACACGAAAATATGAATTTTAAATGAAATAGATGAATTTTTTTACCAAAAAGACGAATTTGCAACTGAATAGTTCAAATTTTATCTTGAAAAAGATTTTTCAGTCGAGAAAGAAAAAAAATTCACCCAAATTATTATTTTAGAGGATAATTCATTTAGAATAAAAAATAAAAATTTCAAATAAACATTCCTTTTTTAAAGCTATTTGTTCATATATTTTTACATGTAATTAAACATGTAATTTTCCTAAGATTCTTGAGAAAGTTTAAATTTTTTCTGAAGATTTCAGATATGTCAAAAAAGCATAATTTTTTATTTGTCATGGTTTTGAAACATTTTAGGAAAAATTTGAGTCCGTTTAAAAGATATAGAAGCTTTTTTAAGATAAATATCTCTTAAAATGACCTAAAACATTCCTAACATTTAAAAAAATCTTTCAAATTAAAAAAAATTGCCCTTAAATCTTCCAAATATTTTCGAAATTTGTAGAAATATTTTGGAACGTTTTGCTACTTTGTTAAGGTTTCTTTAAAAAATAATTTTTCAAAATAAAAAGTCATTAAAAATGTTGCCAGAAATCACAAGAAAGTTTTTTTTTCCTAGAAGCCTTTCAAACTTCTTCAAATAATCTGAAATTTTTTTCCAAATCTTCCAGAATTTATATTTTATTTGAAATGTTGGAAAATCTTTTCAAACTTGAATTCATTTTTTAACCATTTTCGAAACTTTCAAACCTTCAAAAACAATATCTTTTTAAATTCTTCGAATTTTTCCAACAATTTTCTGGAAATTCTGAAAAACTTGCCTTCAAATCTTCCAGATTCTGTTCTGACAATACATTTTGGAAATCTTTTGAAATGTTTTAAATTCTTTTTAAATATTCTCTTACAATTAATTTTTGAAAATAAAAAATTAGTTTGAATGATCCCATGAATATCGAGAAATATTTTTTCTTATTGTGAAACCTTTCAATTTTTTTTTCAAATTTCTTATAAAACTTTGTAATCTTGCTAAATGAGCATTTTTTCTTTAAAATGGTCCACATTTCTTTTCGAAATTTCGGGAAATAAATACAAATGTTTAAAAATATTTGTCAAATTTCCTTAAAAATTAATTTTTCAAGATAAAAACTCAGTCCAAATTGTCCCAGAAATTTAAAAAAATATTTTTGTTATCGTAAAACCTTTCCAAATCTTTAAGAAGCTTCAAAATTTTCATTTCCAAATATTTCTTTTCGAAATTTTAGGAAATAAATACAAATGTTTCAAACTATTTGTCAAGTTTCCTCGAAAATTAATTTTTCAAAATAAAAAATCAGTTCAAATTGTCCCAGGAAATTCAAGGAATTTTTTTATTATCGTGAAACCTTTTCAAATCTTTAAGAAGCTTCAAAATTTTTTATAAATCTTTGTAATCTTGCTAATTAAAAGATTTTGCTTGCAAATCTTTCCCATTCTTTTTCGAGATTTTAGAAAATAATTTAAAATCTTTTGTACATCTTTTCAAATTTCATATTCTTCTTTAATCATTTCTAATCCATTTAAACCTTCTAAATATCTTGCAAAAATATTTGAATTTTTCCAAAAATGTTCTTAAAATTTTGAAAAGTAGAAAAAAATGCCTTCAAATCTTCCAGATTCTGTTTTGACAATTTTGGAAATCTTATGAAATAATTTAAAGTCTTTTCAAGCATTCTCTTAAAATTAATTTTTCCAAATAAAAAATAAGTTCAAGTTATCCCGTGAATTTTCAAAAATATTTGTGATTATCGTGAAACCTTTTAAAATGCTTCAGAAGTTTTAAATTAATTTTGACTCTTTTTAAAACTTCTAAATGTGTTTTGAACTTGATCAAATCTTTTTAATCTTGCTAATTGAAAAAATTGGCTTTAAAATCGTCCATATTCCTTTTCGAAATTTGAGTAAATAATTTAAAATGTTGTGAAATCGATGTCATTTTCTCTTTAAATTTATTTTTCTAAATAAACAATCAGTTTAAATTTTTCCAGGAATTTTAAGAAATTTCTTTATTATCGTGAAACCTTTCAAAATCTTTAAGAAGCATCAACATTTTTTATTTCCAAATATTCAAAAATGTACGTTTTTTTCTAACTTCTTTGAAATGTTTTCAAGTTTAAATTAATTTTGAATGTTATTAAAACTTCTAAATGTCTCTTAAATTTGATCGAATTTTTTCATAAAACTTTATAATTTCGCTAATAAAAATGTCTCTTTTAAATCGTGCCTATTATTTTTCGAAATTTTAAGAAATAATTTAAAATGTTTATCAATTTTCTTTTCTTTTTTTAGAAATCTTCAAAAATCTACACATTACATTTTTTATATCAAAGCCCTGGGCACCTTTGTTCCATTGATTATTATTATTATTATTTAATTATTGAATACATTATTTAGAAAAAAAACAAATGATATTTCAACCAAAAAGATTGTGATTTTAAATTTAAAATAGTTGAATTTATGCCAAAAAGACAAATTTTTAACAAAAGAACTGAATCCCTAAAAAAAAAAAATTAATTTTTTCCAACGAGATGAATTTTTGACTAAAATGATGAATGTTTAGTGAAAAAGAAGGAATTTTTAACAAAGTAGTTGCATCCTCGACCAAAAAACATTAATTTTCAATCAGTTGCATTTTTAACCGGGAAATACAAATTTTCAACAGAATAGTGGAATCCTCAACAAAAACAGATTAATTTTCATTCCTAAAAGACGAATTTGCAACCAAATAGTTCAAGTTTTATCATAGAAAAGATTTTTCATCTATGAAAGGAAAAAAATTCACCCAAATTATTATTTTTTGGGGATAAATAATTTAAAATGCAAAAAAAAATCTTGAAAAAACATTTATTTTTTAAGTGTATTTGTTCATTTGTTTTAAAAGTTAAATAAATATGTAATTTTTCTATGATTACCCTTAAATCTTCCAGATATTTTCGAAATTTGTAGCAATATTTTGATATATTTTGAAACTTTCAAATTTTCTTTAAAAATTAATTTTTCAAAATAAAAAGTAATTAAAAATTTCCCCAGGAATCTCAAGACATTTTTTTATATTCTTGAAACCTCTCAAACTTCTTAAAAAGCTTCGAAATTTGTTTCGAAATCTTCAAAAATTTACATTTTGTTTAAAATTTCTGTAAATCTTTTCAAACTTAAAATCATTTTCTAACCATTTAAAAGAAATTTTAACCTTCTAAATATCTTTTAGAATTCTCCCAAAATTTTTCTTGAAATTCTGAAAAATTGAAAAACTTTTCTTCAAATCTTCCAGATTCTGTTTTGACAATATTTTGAAAATCTTTTGAAATGTTGATTTTTTAAAAATATTATTTAAAAAATTAATTTTTCAAAAAAAATCACTTTAAATTATTCCATGAATTATGAGAAATATTTTTTATCATCTTCAAATCTTTGAAAGTTTTTTTTTTCAAATTTTGCATACAATTTTGCAATCTTGCTAATGGAAAGATTTTGCTTGAAAATCTTTTCCATTCTTTTTTGAAATTTTAGAAAATAATTTAAAATCTTTTGAAATTTTTGTCAATTTTCTCTTAACATTTATTTTCAAAATAAAAAATCAGTTTAAATTTCCCCACGAATTTTAAGAAAGTTTTGTTATTTTCTGAAATATTTTCAAATTTCAAATTATTTTTTCATCTATTTTCAAAACTTGTAAACCTTCTAAATATCTTTTAAAATTATTCGAATTTTTCCAAAAATTTTCTGAAGAATTCTGAAAAATTACAAAAATTGCCTTAAAAGCTTCGAGAATCTGAAATCTTTTGTCATCCTTAAAAATGTTTTTAAATATTTTTTTAAAATTAAATTTTCAAATTAAAAAATCAGTTCAAATTTTTCCATGAATTCTAAGAAATTTTTTTTATTATCGTGAATCCTTTAAAAATCCTTAAGAAACTTCATAAAATGTTTTCCAAATATTCGAAAATGTACATTTTACAAAACATTTGAAATATTTTCAACTTTTAAATTAATTTTGAACCTTTTTAAAATTTTGAAATGTCTTAAACTTACTCGCATTTTTAAAAATAAATCTTTGTAATCTTGCTAATTGAAAGTTTTTGCTTGAAAATCTTTCCCATTCTTTTTCGAAATTTTAGAAAATCTTTGTTAATATTCTCTTAACATTTATTTTCAAAATAAAATATCAGTTTACATTTTCCCAGGAGTTTTAAGAAAAAGCTTCATTTTTGAAATCTTGAAAAATACATTGATTATTATTATTATTGAATATATATTATTTAGATAACCTTACATTTCTCATAAACCTGAAGTTTGCAGAGTCTGTTTTAAATGGCAAAAAAATTAAAGCTTCATCCAATCACGAACACGGGTTACCCGACAACAATAGTTTCAAATTGTTTCGAGTATTTTCGAGATGGTTCGAGAATTAATCGAAAATGGAGCCATGCGCTTTTTAATAATTGGACAAGTAGCAAAAGCGCGCTACGCGCGCGTATGCATGTTTATAGGTATCTCGAAAGAGTTATCTAACTTCGTGGATCAACAACGAGAAAATTGTTTAATCAAAAACTTGAATCAAAATTTGTAAATACATTTAACAAATTTTTCTGATCTGTTGAAAATTGTAATGTGTTTAAGATATTTGTAACTAAATAATTAGGAAAACTTTAGCATTTAACAGATACTTGGATTCTATGTTAAAACGGAAAACATTAAGTTTTGTATTTTAAAGTTTTAAAGACCTTTGTTCTTTTTATTAGTATTATTATTATTAAATCATTGAATATATTCTTGAGGTAACATAAATGATATTTCAACGAAAAATGATTTTAATGTTTAATAAAAAATAGTTGAATAACATTGATGTCAAAAAAGACAAATGCTAAATAAAATAGCTGTATCCTCAACCAAAAAACAAATATATAATTTTCACCAGTTGCATTTTACAACCAAAAAAGATTAACTTTTTTTGAAAAAGAGACGAATTTTCTACAAAACAGTTGAATTTTTAACGAAATAGACGAATTTTCTATCAACAACCGAATAGTGACATTGTCAATCAAAGAGACGGATTTTTAACTAAAATGATGAATCTTTAATAAAAAAAAAGGATTTTTTAATAAAGTGGTTGAATCCTCGACCAAAAAAGATTAATCTTCAATCAGTTGAATTTCTAACCGGAAAAGACCAATTTTCAACAAAATAGTGGAATCCTCAACAAAAACAGATTAATTTTCAAACCGAAAAGAGAAATTTTCAAATTTTCAGTCATGAAAGAAAAAAAATTCACCCAAATTATTATTTTGGAGGATAAATAATTTAGAATACAAAATAAAAATTTCAAATAAACATTTCTTTTTTAAGTTTATTTGTTCATTTATCTTTAAAGTTAAATAAATATATAAGTTTCCTGAGATTCTTCAGAAAATTCATAAACAAATTTGCAGATTGCAGATATGTCAAAAAAGCATAATTTTGTATTTTTCAGGATTTTGAAAAATTTTAGGAAAAATTTGAGTCAGTTTAAAAGATATAGAAGTTTAAAAGATAAGATCTTCATCTGACTCAAACTATTCCTAAAATTTTAAAAAATCTTTCAAAATTAAAATAATTACCCTTAAACCTTCCAAATATTTTCGAAATTTGTAGAAATATTTTGGAACGTTTTGATACCTTCTCAAGTTTTTTCAAGAAAGTTTTTCATTTTCTATAGAAGCCTTTCAAACTTCTTAAAATAATCTGAAATTTTTTTCAGAGTCTTCAAAAATTTACATTTTGTTTCAAATTTTGGGAATTGTTTCCAAACTTGAAGTAATTTTTCAACCATTTTCGAAACTTTTAAACCTTCAAAAAATATCTTTCAAAATTCTTCGATTTTTTCCAAAAATTTTCTTCAAATTCTGAAAAATTAAAAAGCTTGCCTTTAAATCTTCCAGATTCTGTTTTGACAATAAATTTTTGGAATCTTTTAAATTCTTTTCGAATATTCTCTTAAAATTAATTTTTCAATATAAAAAATCAGTTTAAATTATGCCATGAATTTTGATAAATATTTTTTATTATCTTGAAACCTTTCAAAATTTTTTTGTTTCAAATTTTTAATAAAACTTTGTAATCTTGCTAATTGAACATTTTTTCTTTAAAATCGTCCAAATTCTTTTTCGAAATTTTAGGAAATAAATCAAAATGTTTTAAAATATTCGTCAATGTTTCCTTAAAATTAATTTTTCAAAATAAAAAATCAGTTCAAATTGTCCCAGGAATTTTAAGACGTTTTTTTTATTATCGTAAAACCTTTTAAAATTTTTAAGAAGCTTCAAAAATTTTTATTTACAAATATTCAAATATGTCAGTTTTTCTAACTTACATTTTTGAAATATTTTCAAGTTTTAAATTAATTTGGAATATTTTTAAAACTTCTAAGTGTCTCTTAAATCTGATCGAATTTTTTATAAATCTTTGTAATCTTGCTAATTAAAAGATTTTGCTTGAAAATCTTTCCCATTCTTTTTCGAAATTTTAGAAAATAATTTAAAATCTTTTGTAAATCTGTTCAAATTTCATTTTTTTTTTTTATCATTTCTAAAACATTAAAACCTTCTAAATATCTTTGAAAATTATTTTAATTTTCCCTACATTTTTCTTAAAATTCTGAAAAGTAGAAAAAATGCCTTCAAATCTTCCAGATTCTGGTTTGACAATTTTGGAAATCTTTTGAAATAATTTAAAGTCTTTTTAAATATTCTCTCAAAATTAATTTTTTAAAATAAAAAATAAGTTTAAATTATCCCGTGAATTTTTAAAAATATGTTTTATTATCGTGAAACCTTTCTAAATGGTTCAGAAGCTGCAACATTTTTGTTTACAAATATTCAAAAATGTACATTTATTTTAATTTTTCAAGAATCTTTTTATAAAACTTTTTAATCTTGCTAATTGAAAAAATTGGCTTTAAAATCGTTCCTAATTTGAAATGTTGTGAAATCGGTATCAATTTTCTCTTAAAATGAATTTTTTTCTAAAAATTTTTTTTTTAAATTATCCCATGATTTTTTTTAAATATTTTTTTATTATCGTGAAACCTTTCTAAATGCTTCAGAAGCTTCAGCATTTTTATTTACAAATATTAAAAAATGTACATTTTTTTAACTTTTTAAAAATCTTCGTAAGTTTTAATTTAATTTTAACTCTTTTTAAAACTTCTAAATGTCTGTTAAACTTGATCAAATTTTGTTATAAACCTTTATAATCTTGCTAATTGTAAAAATAGGTTTTAAAATCGTCCATATCCTTTTTCGAAATTTTAGTAAATAATTTTAAATGTTGTGAAATCTATGTCAATTTTCTCTTTAAATTTATTTTTCTAAATAAACAATCAGTTTACATTTTCCCAGGAATTTTAAGAAATTTCTTTATTATCGTGAAACCTTTTAAAATCTTTTAGAAGCATCAACATTTTTTATTTCCAAATATTAAAAAATGTACGTTTTTTTCTAACTTATTTGAAATGTTTTCAAGTGTAAATTAATTTTGAATCTTATTAAAACTTCTAAATGTCTATTAAATTTGATCGAATTTTTTTAAAAAACTTTGTAATCTCGCTAATAAAAAATTTCTCTTTTAAATAGTTCATATTATTTTTCGAAATTTTAAGAAATAATTTAAAATGTTTTCAAATGTTTATCAATTTTCTTTTCTTTTTTTTAGAAATCTTCAAAAATCTACACATTACATTTTTGATATTAAAGCCCTGGGCATCTTTGTTCCATTGATTATTACTATGATTATTGAATATATTATTTAGATAAACTTGCATTTCTCATAAGCCTGAAGTTTACAGACTTTTTATTTTAAACGAGAAAAAGGAATGACAGCTCCAACCAATCATAAATACGAGTTTCCAGACAACAATAGTTTCAAATTGTTTCGAGTTATTTCGAGATGGTTCGAGAAATAAATCGAAAATGGCGCCATGCGTTTTTTAATAATTGGACAGGATCAACAACAAAGTAATCATCTACATAAGGATTGATTTCTCTTATTATTAAAAACATTGTCATGCTCCTCGAGCCACTCATAAATACGCAGAAAATTATGAAGACTTTTTCAACTCATTCATCAAATTACTCATTCTGCATACTAATTACAATCTAATTTGTACCTTATGCCTGTAACATACCATGACGGAAACAATACTCACAGCCAAGTAACCGACCAGAATTTTAAGAGCGAACATATCATCCACATACAAAGTCTTTATAGACATGTTAACAGTCCCTGTAAGTATATTCGCCAGGAGGAAAAATCCCAGACCATTGTAGTTAACAGCTTCAAAAATCTCCGGGCTTTCAACAAACTCCTCGTCAACTTCAACACAAGCTTTTGATTTCGGCAACTTCCTTTCCTTAGCATACACTTTTCCGGCCTTTTGATTTTCATTTTCCGTTTTAGATCGAACGAATACATCTATCAAGATTTCAACCAATAACAAAAGTGTCAACAAAGTTGTACTGAGCGTAACAATCCACGCACAATAACCAGCATTAGCAAGTCGTCTCGAAACTGAAAGAAACGCGTCACAAACTAGCATCACTGCACAAAAATGCGAAGCTATCAGCGATAATTTGATGCAAAGTAGCATAGGCTGATTATACGCCACTGTAATCTCCCATTTAAAAAGTTTAACTTCCGCAGATTGCGCATTCAGTTTTGAATTCGTACTCAAATTATGGTAGGTTGAATGAATAAGTTTTCCAATCGATACCCCGATTAAGTAAAGCCCGACATAGCCAGGAATTGATACCAAACCCTCGCGATTTGCAGAAATAAAGTCATCTCTAGATCCCTCACTCAGGATCCATTTTTTCAAGCCTTTTACATTCAAACCATACTCGTACATTACCAAAATCCAGAGTCCTGACAAGAGCGAGTACTTGGAACTGATCGTTTTTGAAATCATACTCGTGAAAAGCTTCACAAAGACTAAGGTCATGAAAAAATTCCAATGGACACCATATTCCGTGATGTGTCTCTGATATCCGAAGTATTCTATCGCGAAAAAGCGTCCAAATCCCAGCATCAAGAGAGGAACACAACTCTTGAGTGACTTTATCAATCCATGAAATAAATTACTTTTCCGGTCTGTGCTTTTTCCTCTCGCTTCCGGCGCCACTAGAGCATTCGCGATTACAAAAAGTCCGACTCCAGTGTCCATCAGACTATAACCATACACTTCAGTCTTTGCAAATTTGCGAGGAAAAATTTTGAAGTCAACTGCTAAGATGCAGATGACTGTTGTGATATTCGTCCAGGCTCGAAAGTTTGTTAGAAATCCTAGCTTTTTGTGGTTCAAGGTCGAAGTTGTGTTCCGGGATGAAGTTGATTTTTTGAAGCTGATTAAAAGAAGAGTGATGGAAGAAAGTAGGAGCATGATAGCACAAACGTGGAACAAGTGTTCGGATAATATTGTGCAGCACAAAATTGATGGAACTACGGTTAATGTAAATTCCAAAACAATTCGTACATTACGATTTAGACTTCTTCCAAGTAAGCCTAGAATTGACATCGTGAGAAAAACACTTAATACATTCGGCAGTAACAGGAAAATCACTTCTCGTGGGGTTGATCCGCCATGATTTGACACGAATTCTTCCTGCTCTTGGCGATAGAGTGTGTCATCCAGAGATGCCATCTCTGAATTTGGAAATTAAATTTAAAGGTAAGCCCAAAATCAGTATTTAAAAGTAGTATTTTAAAATCTAAAAAACTTACTTTTTTATTGAAGGTAAAGGATTCTTCCTTTGACGAAATTCAAGTTGATGAGTGCCTTATTACGATTTCCTACATCTAGGAATATCCATGGTACACGTAACGCTACAACATAATTATTTTTTTTTTTTTTTTATTTTTTATTCTATTTTTATTTATTTATTTCAGGTCTAAGTTTGAGCATTCAATAGGAGATTTTTAACGAAAATAGGGGAATAAATTATTTAAAAAAAAATTAATGTATTGCATTTTCAATTAGGGACCGTACTTAAACAGGGTGGCGATTCGGCGGACGATTTCAAATTCCCGGTTTTCCCCGGTCAAGTTTTTAAATTTTCCCGGTCACCTCATAGTAACATATTTATATTTGCCGCAAAACGAAAAGATTTATTTTAATTCATGACGTTCGTTCTAAACATAAGAGCAAAACGATGCAAAATAAATGAATTTTGGAAAAAAATACTTAAATATTCCAATAAAAAATATCAATTTTTTACAAAAAAAATGGAATAGTTAAACTTTCAGTTGAAAAAATTAATTTTCAACAAAAAAAAACGGATTTTCAATAAAATAGTTTAATTTTCAACCAAAGTGATGAATTTTCAAATCAAATTATGAATCTTTATCTGGAATAGTTAAATTTTAAACCAAAAAGATAAATTTTCAACTAAAATGATGAATATTTAACTGGAACACTCGAATTTTCAACCAAAAAGACGAATTTTTAAAGAAGATTACATTTTAAATAAAAAGATTAATTTTCTACCTAAAAATACAATTTTTCAACCAAATACATTAACTTTTAAAGAAAGGTTTGAAGTTTTAATAAAAGAAGACAAATTTTCAACCAAATAGTTAAATTTTGAACTGAAAAAATAATAATTTTCAATCGAAAATGGAATAGTAACATTTTTAGTTTAGAAAATTATTTGTAAACCAAACGTAAGAGTTTTCAACTAAAACAATGAATCTTTAACTGAAATAGTTCAATTTTCAAACCAAAAAATTAATTTTTACTAAAAAAAGATAAATTGTCAACCAAAACTTAAATAATTAAATTTCAAGTTAAAAAAATTAATGTTTAACCAAACAGATGAATTTTCAACAACAGCTATGGAATTTTCAATTGGAATAAGTTAAATTTTCAGTAAAAAAATTAGTTTCAACAAACAAAACTAACTTTTAACAACAACAAAAACTAACTTTCAAAATAATAGTTACATTTTCAAACAAAGTGATGAATTTTCAAATAAAATTGTAAATATTTAACTGCAATAGTTGAATTTCAAACCAGAATGATGACTTTTTAACTGAAATGATGAATCATTAACTAGAATAATTGAATTTTTGACCAAAAAGATTAATTTTCAACCAAGAAGATTAATTTCTACCAAAAAAGACGAATTTTCAACTAACAAAGATAATTTTTCAAGCAAAAATTGAATAATCAAATTTTTAGTCAAAAATGAATGTTCAACCAAAGACATGAATTTTGAACTACAATTATGAAATATTCAACTGGATTAATAGTTACATTTTCAGTTGAAAAAAAAAATAATTTTCAACCAAAAAACATGCAAAGAAAAAACAAATCTTCAATCAAACAGCTCATTTTTCAACCAAAGAAATGAATTTTTAATTAAAACGATGGATTTTCAACTAAAAAAAATAAATTAATTTTTAACAAAAGAGCTTAACTTTCAACCAAATAATTTTATTTCAAACCTAAAAGATGAATTTACAACTAGAATAATAAATATTTGACTGGAATACTTGAATTTTTAACCGAAAAGAAGAATTTTTAAACAAGAAGATTAACTTTCAAAGAAAAATAAGATAATTTTTTACCAACAAAAAAATCGATTTTTTAACAAAATACATGAATTTTCATCGGAATAGTTAAATTTTCAATTAAAAAGACAAATTTTTATCCAAATTGTGGAATTCCGAACTTGAAAATTTTAATTTTCAACTCAGAATGGAACAGTTAAATTTTCGTTTAAAGAAATTAATTTTCAACCAAAATGGTGAATTTTCAAATGAAATGATGAATCTTCAACTGAAATGATGAATCTTTAACTGGAATAGTTTAATTTTATGCCCAAAAGATGAATTGTCAACCATAAAGTTTAATTGTCTACAAAAATAGATGAATTTTCCACAAAGTTCAAACAAATAGTTTAATTATTAAATGAAAAATATCAATTTTCAACCAAATAGTTGAATTTTCCTCAAAAAAAGATAAATTCATTTTTAACAAAAGTTTCACTTTTAACCCAGTAGTTGAATTTCTAACTAAAAAACGGTGAATTCGCAACGAACAATGTAAAAAAAATTTCTATTATAATTCGGAAATATTTCTTCTTTGAAATTCTACTTCTACTCTGAAAACTGCTTGAAGTACGTTTATTACCTAAAATTTAGAAGAGGGAACTTTCAAATTGTGACGAATTCTGACTTGAAAGAGGGATTTTTAAAAATTCCTTTTTTCTCAATCCGAATTATAATTCCTTTAAAAAATTCCCATTCCATGTAAAACATTCCCTGTTCCAAGTGAAATTATATTTCTTGAATTTTTCTATGATCAGAAGTAAATTCCCGGTTTTTAAATTAAATTCCCGGTTTTTTCCCGGTCAATAAAATTCCAGGTCATTTCCCGGTTTCCCGGTCAAGTCGCCACCCTGTTAAATTACATAACATCTCAAAGGGGGGGGGGGGGGTCCATATAATAAGCTCCCACAGGATACGGTAGGGGGGAGGGGGTCCTTCACTCATGTACGTAATTTTTGCAAATTCGCAAAAACTTTCTCCTGAAGATTATCTTTTTAGTTGTAAATTTTATTATTTGGTTGAAAGTTTAACAATTTTCTTAAAAAGACATTTTTGTTTTTGCAAATTCAACTTTTTTGTTAAAAATTCTTCTTTTTGGGTTAAACATTCAACTCTTTTCCTATAATATTAACCTTTTGTTTAAAATTCATATTTTGTTGCTGATAAGTCAACTGAAATATTTTTTGGATGAAAAATATTTTGTCTGAAAATTTGTTTTTTTAATTTTTGAAAGTTCATCTTTTTTTAGTAAAAATATTGCATCTTTCTTGGACAAAAATGCAACTATTTTGCTGAAAATTCAACTATTTCCTGGAAAATTTACTTTTTGTTTAAAATTTGTATTTTTCTGTAGAAAAGTCTACTGAAATCCTTTTGAATAAAAATGCAACTCTTTTTTTGAAAATTTGTATTTTTGATTTAAAAATTCACCTGTTTTAGTATTCTTTGGATGAAAATTTAACTATTTTTTTTAAGTTTTTCTTATTTCATCCGTTTTAAAAGAAATATTTCATCTTTCTTGAATAAAAATGCAACTGCTTTGTTGAAAATTTAACTATTTTGTAGAAAATGTACTTTTTGGTTAAATTTAATATTTTGGTGTTGAAAAGAGAACTGAAATATTTTCCGGATGAAAATTCAACTATTTTTTTTAATTAAAAATTCATCTGTATCAAGAGAAATTACATCTTTCTTGGATAAAAATGCAACTGTTTGGTAGAAAATAAAACTATTTTGTTAAAAAGTCATACTTTTGGTTGAAAAGTCTACTATTATGTTGAAAATTTAATTATTTTGTTGAAAATTCAAGTATTTTGTTAAAAAGCCATATTTTATAGTAGAAAAGATATATATATTTTTTTAAATAAATTAATAAATTTGAAAATTTTAAATTTGCATCTGAAATACTGGTGTATTCCGTTTATAAAAGATTCTATGTTAAAAGTATTTCAAGATTAAAATGCTGGTATTTGAATATTAATGATCAAGGAAAATGAAAAATTAGACAAGTAAAAATAAGGGAATTTTGAAAATGAAGTTCTCGGGCCAAAAATACGAATTTTCTATATAACAGTTTCCAAATTGTTTAAATTTCAAGCCAAAAAGCTATATTTTCAATAAAATACATAAATTTGTATCCAAATGGTTAAAATTTTTACTAAAAAAGATAAATTCAAACAAAAAGAAATATATCGTTAAACTTTCACTTAAAACAAAATTTTTTAAAAAGAAATGTGTTTTCAACAAAATAGTTAAATTATCAGCCAAAGAATTAAATTTTGAATCAAGGAGATGAATTTTCAACCAAGAAGATTATTTTCCTACTAAAAAAGTCGAATTTTCAATAAAATACTTACATTGTCATCGAAATAGTGGAATTTTCAATCAAGAAGATTAATTTTCTCCCAAAACAGGTGAATTTGCAAAAAAAAACACGTTAATTTGAAACCAAACAGTTGATACTTAACTAAAAAAGATGAATTTTCAACCAAGAAACATGATTTTTCAACCAAAAAGATGAATTTTTAACAAAGTAATTCCACTTTCAACCAAATAGTTGAATTTCAACTAAAAAAGATCAATTTTCAACCAAATACTTGAAATTTTAACTAAAAAAGATCAGTTTTCAACCAAAAATGGAATAGTTAAATTTTCAGTTAAAATAATTAATTTTCCGGACAAAAAAATATTTTAAACAAAATAATGAATTTTCAATTAAAATGATGAATCTTTAACTGCAACAGATGAATTTAAATCAAGAAGATGAATTTTTACCAAAATAGTTTAACATGCAACAAAGGAGTTTTTTTTCAACCAGAAAGATACATTTTCAAGCAAAATGATGAATATTTGACTGGAATACTTGAATTTTCAACAAAAAAGATTGATTTTCAAACAAGAAGATTAATTTTTTACAAAAAAAAATACGAATTTTCGACAAAACACAGGAATTTTCAACGAAATAGTTGAATTTTGAACTGAATAATACAAATTTTTAACCAAATAGTTGAACTTTGAACTATAAAAGATCAATTTTCAACCAAAAATGGAATAGTTTAATTTTCAGTTGAAAAATTAATTTTCACCCAAAAAGATGAATTTTCAACCGAAAAGATTAATTTCTACTAAAATTATAGAATATTTAATTGGAATAGTTCCATTTTAAGTTTAAAAAAAACGAATAAAAAAAATAGTTACATTTTCAAACAAAGTGATGAGTTTTCATTAAAGATTAATTTTCAAATAAATGATGAATATTTAACTGAAATACTTCAATTTTAACCAAAAAGATGAACTTTCAAACAATAAGATTAATTTTCAAATAAGAGAATTAATTTTTTGCCGAAAAGACGATTTTTCAACAAAATACATGAATTTTCAACGAAAAAGTTGAATTTTTAACTAAAAAAGATCAATTTTCAACCAAAAATGGAATAGTATAATTTTCAGTTAAAAAATTAATTTTCACTCAAAAAGATGAATTTTCAACCGAAAAGATTAATTTCTACTAAAATGATAGAATGTTTAATTGGAATAGTTCCATTTTAAGTTTAAAAAAAACGAATACAAAAATTGTTACATTTTCAAACAAAGTGATGAGTTTTCAACCAAAACGATGAATTTTCAAATAAATGATGAATATTTAACTGAAATACTTGAATTTTAACCAAAAAGACGAATTTTCAAACAATAAGATTAATCTTCAAATAAGAGAATTAATTTTTTGCCGAAAAGACGATTTTTCAACAAAATACATGAATTTTCAACGAAAAAGTTGAATTTTTAACTAAAAAAGGCAAATTTTCAAACAAATAGTTGGATTTTGAATTAAAAAAGATAAATCGTAAAAAAAAACATTGTAAAATTTTAACTTAAAAAACAAATGTTCAACCAAACAGATGAATTGTCAACTAAAATGATGAATCTTCAACTGGAATAGTTGCATTTTAAATCAAAAATAGAAATTTTCAACTAAAAAAGATCATTTTTCAAACAAAAATTGATTTAAACAAAACAGATGCATTTGCCAAAAATAAGTTAATTTTAATCCAAACGGTTGCATTTTTAACTAAAAATGAATTTTCAACCAAGAAAGATTAATTTTCTACCAAGAAAGAAGATTTTTAGCCAAATATGTAGTTGAATTTTCAACCAAAACGATGAATTCTCAATTTAAATTATGAATATTCAGCAAAAAAAATTCAACAAAGTAGTTCCACTTTCAACCTAATACTTGAATTTCAACCCCAAAAAATTAATATTCTACTGAAAAAGTCGAATTTTTAACAGTACACATACATTTTCATTCAAATAGTGGAATTTTTAACCCAGAAGATTAATTTTCTACCAAAACATACACATTTGCAATAAAATACGATTATTTTAAACCAAACAATTGAATTTTCAACTAAAAAAGATGAATTTTCAACCAAGAAAGATGATTTTTCAACGAAAAAGATGAATTTTTAAGAATGTAGTTCCACATTCAACCAAATAGTTGATTTTTCAACCAAGAAGATTACTTTTCTACCAAAAAAGAAGATTTTTTACCAAATAGTTGAATTTTCAACTAAACAGTTAAATTTTCAACCAAAACGATGAATTTTCTATTTAAATGCTGAATATTCAGCAAAAAATGAATTTTTAACAAAGTAATTCCACTTAAAACCAAATAGTTGAATTTTGAAAACATTAATTTTCTACTAAAAAAGTCGAATTTTCAACAAAATACATATATTTTCCTCCAAATAGTGGAATTTTCAACCAAGATTAACTTTCTACCAAAAATGAATATTTGTATTTAATAGTTGAATTTTCAGCCAAAGAAATCAATTTTAAATCCAAAAGATGAATTCTTAAACAAGAAGATTATTTTCCTAATAAAAAAAGTAGAATTTTCAACAAAATATTTACATTTTCATCGAAATAATGGAATTTTCAAACAAGAAGATTAATTTTCTACCAAAAAAGACGTATTTTTAAAAAAATACACAAACTGTAAGCCAAACAATTGAATTTTTAACTAAAAAAGATAAATTTGTGACAAAAAGTGGAATGGTTATTCAACCAAAGAGATAAAGTTTCAACTAAAATTATGAATCTTCAACCAAAAAGAGATTAATTTTCAACCAAAGAGAGAAAGTTTAAACTAAAATTATAAACCTTCAACGAAAAAGAGATTAATTTTCAACCAAAAATTTTACATGTAGGGCTGATATTTCACTCAAAAAAATATTTGAATTTAAAATTTAAAAAAAGTATTTTCAACAAAATAATTCAATTTTCAAATAATATTATGAATTTTTAACAACAAAAATTAAATTTTAACCAAGGAGAGTAATTTTCTATAAAAAGATATAAGTATTTTCAACTAAAAATATGAATGTTAAATTTTCAGTTGGATAAATTAACTTTCTACAAAAGAAATTTAACAAAGATGATGAATGTTTAACCGAAAAAAATGAATTCTCAACGAAGAATGTTATATGTAGTTGATATTTCAAGCAAAAAGATTTGAATTTTAAATCAAAAAGACTCGCCCAAAAGAGATGACTTTTCAAACCAGACGAATTTTTGAGCCAAAAAAAGCCGATTTTCCACAAAAAAGTTGAATTTTCAACAAAAAAATATTTTTATTTAAAAAAAGGAAAATTTGAATTTCAGCTAAAGAAGACAAATTTTCAACAATATAGTTGAATCCTCAACAAAATTGGATTAATTTTTGACAAAAAAGTTGTATTTTTAATCAACAAAATATTAAATTTCTACCAAAGAGATGAATTTCTAACCCAAAAGACGATTTTTTTTACAAAAAAGTTCATTTTTTAACACGAAAATATGAATTTTCAATCAAAAAAAAGTTAATTTTGAACGAGTAGTAAAATTTTCTATGAAAATTGATAACTTTCATCAAAATGTTTGAATTTTCAAGAAAATAATTAAATTTTCAACCAAAAATATAATAGTAGATATTTCAATAAAAAATTATGTTTTTTGTTGAAAACCAAAACATTTATACATTAGGTTTTTTTTTAATTCGTCTTTTCGGTAGAGGATTATACTATCGTTTTTTTGTTGTCAAAAATTCATCTTTTTTAGTTGAAAATTCAACTAGTTGGTTGAATTTGTTTTCCTCTCTTTATTAAAAATTTGTCCCTTTTGGTTGAAAGTTAAACTCACTTGTTAAAAATTAATTTTTTTCGGTTGAAGATTCATCATTTAAATTGAAAATTCATCTCTTTGGTTGAAAATGTAACTATTTTGTTCAAAATTAGTTGTTTTTTTTTTTGTAAAAACTTAATCTTTCAATTAAAAGTATAATTATTCCATTATTCCATTGTATATATTTGTAATTTCCTATAGACATGGTTCCAGTTTCTCTTACTTATTGGTACAAAAATTTCCACCAAAAAGAAAACATTTTTTTATATTTTTTTAAATTAATTTTTTTGACATTTTTAAAACTATTGAAAATTTATTTTTGAAATAACAGAACAGTGGAACTACTGTGTTAAAACTTGATATTTTTTTGTGAATATCATTTTACTTGACAATCAATCTTTTTGGTTGAAAATTTAACTATTTTGTTGAAAATTTGTCGTTTGTTTCTGTGATAACTTACTTTTTTAATTAAAAGTTTAAATATTCCATTTTTATTTGCAAGTGTATCTTTCTAAGTTGAAAATTTAACTCTTTGATTGAAAATTTATCTTTTTAGTTGAAAATTCAACTACTTGGTTGAAAAGTCAACTGTTTTTTCTTAAATTCGTCTTTCGGTATAGGATTCAACTATCGTTTTTTTTTTATTGAAAATTAATTTTTTTAACTGAATATCTAACAATTCCATTTTTGGTTGGAAATTTAGCATTTTTAGTTCATAATTCAATTATTTGGTTAAAAATTCATGTATTTTGTTCAATATTCGTCCTTTTTGGTAGAAAATTAATCTTCTTGGTTGAAAATTTATCTCCTTCG
>CAKNYM010051167.1:49190-74155 GCA_932195095.1 Andricus curvator | reverse complement strand
TTTTTGATTAAAAATTCAAATCTTTTTTGCTTGAAATATCAACTTTTAAAGTTAAACTCAAAATTTATCTCGTTAGCTGAAAATTCAACTATTTTGTTGAAAATTCGTTTTTTGTGTAAAAACTTTATTTTTTAAATTGAAAGTATAATTATTCCATTTTTCCATTATATTTATTTGTAATTTCCAATAAAAATGGTTTCAGTTTCTCTTACTTATTGGTACAAAAATTTCCACCGGGAAGAAAACACAATTTTATATTGTAAAAAATTAATTTATGTGACTTTTTTAAAAATACTGAAAATTTCTTTTTGACCTTTTTCACTCTTTTTTTATTTTCGTCAAGAAGGATTATTTCAATTAAAAAAAATGAAAGTAACAAAAAAGATCCATTTCATAGAGACCTACAGAATTCCTAAAAAAAAATTTTATCGGGACTAAATTTTACGCAGTTGCTTTTTAGGGTCTTTCATTTTATTTATTTGTATTTTACGTTAAGCCCTCCGTATTGTTATTATATTTAATATTGCTTTAGTTTACACAAATATTAACCTTTTGATAGAAAAATGAAAAAAATACTCACCGAATGTGTTGCGGGTATAATATTAAAAAAAAAATCCTGGCAAAAGAAAAATAAGTTCTGAAATTTCATTTTCGAATAACCTGATCCTTAATTAACTTGACATACGAAAATTTCATTTTGAGGTTAGAATTTGAGTCCAACAACCTTAAAAATGTATGTATGAATATTCCTCCAGTTCTGCGTAATTAAAATAATATAATTTGCAGACTTTTTTTAATAGATATGTAATTTATTGCACACATATCTCAAAATAAACAGTATTTTGACCACTTTTGACACTTCTGTTATTTGTTATTGTAACATTTAGACCTTAGATCATGATTTAGATAGATATGCACCAGTGATGTGACAGCATGCGCTGTTTTAGAACTAGATTGCCAGGGCGCTAGAACCCTATCACTGAATACTTACTGGCTAGTAATTTTCTGGTAATTTTAAGAGCGGTAAAGATTTGAAATAATTCAAATGAAACAAAAATTCAGTAAATTGTTTTATTGAAATGAAGCTCTATAATTAGGCAGAATAATTATTAATAATTATTGAGAATAGGAAATTACATGACAAATCCTCTCTGTACCTCGAATTAATAACTTCTAATAGATAGAAGTAAGGAAACAAAAATTATCACTAGTAATAGCTATGTACACACGGATAGATCAATATATATAGATATATAGATCTAAGTCAAGTTTGACACGCGCGATCTCCGAGTGCCACACGTGTGATCTCGACCGCGAGCATAGATAAATTATGACTCACGTAAAGGGTTGAAGCGACAAGGCGCCCTTCAGACGCCGTAAATCTCGTTCTATAGCGCGATTTGACAGAAAAATGTCAATCGACAAGAATCGTAAAAATGCATTTACGAGAATTAGAATCTCATTTTTTTAGCTTGAAATGCATGGGCGATGCTTAACGAGATTGGCTAATTAAACATTAAATTATATGACGTCAGCAATTCTATTGGCTAGAAGGACTATTCCCACCTTTTTTGGTACCAAAACCGAGATTATAAATATATGTGCAGAGCATCGAAAACGTCAGATAATTGTATCTCGCCGCATTCTTTCCAACATTAAACCTGCGACACTCGCGTCTCTGAGTTATTGTACTTGAATTGGACTTAGAATATTTTTATAAAACTGTCGAATAAAATTCTAGTCCACAAAACATAACTCACTCCGGTAATTCGGTACGGTTCGCCGTGGTCGACTTTTGTCGAGTTAATACTTAAGTGAAGTGCTAATAAAAACTGTTTAATTAAAAACGATTTAATTAAATAAAACTATTAAAATGTCAAACCCGGATGAAATCTTATTCCATGAGAAATTAAACAATGGAATCTTTGTGAAAATGTTTAAACATTAATCTGAAATTAAATAAAAACAGTTGATTTGTTCTATAAATAATTTTGTGCAGTGTTAATCATTTATTTTGAACCTCGACCAGTTCGCGCGGTTAGTGATTTTTATCACTCTACGTCGGCAACGAATCCAGAGGATGTTCTACATTATCAATCTCCAAATCGACAACAGCGCTGGAGACGTAACAGTGAGCACCGTTTTACGAACTCAAGTTCAGGGCGCTAAGACCCTTTTACTGAATGGGGAGTTTACCACTCACCAGAGTGCGCGATCTGTTCAGGTCCGAGTTCCGCGAAAATTTAAATTTAATAAATCAAAAATAGCATTTTTCATACAAATTATCAATTAAATTGTATAGTTCATTTGTAAAATAGTGGAAAACAGTATGACATTCAGTTTGAAGAGAAAATTTTTCATATTTTGATTAGTAGTCACTTTTTCTTGTGTATTTCGGAATTTTACAAACATTATTGTCCACTGAAAAAAATTCAAAGTACGTGTTTTGATAACATTCTCTATTTTTTAACCAGATAGTAGAATTTTCAACTGATAAAGATAAATTTTGAAACAAAAATGAAAGAGTTCAATTTTCAACCAAAATGATGAGTTTGCAAACAAGAAGGATGAAGTTTCTACTAGAAAGAGAAATTTTCAACAAAATACCTAAATAACTAAATTTCCAACTAAATATTTCAAGTTCTAACTGAAAAAATAAATTTTCAACTAAAAAAATTAATTTTTAACCAAAAATGGAATAGTGAAATTTTGTGTTGAAAAAATTAATTCTCAACTAAAAAAAAACGAATTTTTCAATAGAATAGTTGCATTTTCTATCATAGAGATGAATTTTCAACTAAAGTAATTAATCTTCAACCAAAAAAATACTTTTTAACCTAGTAGTATAACTTTGAACCAAAAAATATGAATTTTCAATGAAAAAGTGAATAGTAGATATTCCAACCAAAAAAGATTTCAATATTAAATAAAAAACAGTTGAATTTAAACAACAAAGACGAATTTTGAATGAAATACTTCATTTTTAAGTTAAAAAATTAATTTTCAACAGCAACAAAATAAATTTTCAATAAAATAGTTAAATTTTATTCGAAAGAAGTGAATTTGCGACTAAAAGAAATTTTGTAACCAAAAATGAAATAGTGCACTTTTTAGTAATAGAAAAAAGTCATCGAAAAGATATTCTTAGTTCATTCTGTAAAAAATTGACCTTATTCGTTGAAAAACAGCCAAACTCTGAATATGTTCATGAAAATTGTTTAAATAATTAATAATTACTGTAAATGTGCAAAGTAACGTAGGAAAGACTTATTTAAAATACATACTTTTTTTCTACCGTTAACAAATTGAACGTATTTCTTTGAAAATAGCCAAAATCTAAATATGTTCATGAAAATTGTTTGAATGATTATTAATTATTATAAATTTGTAAAATATAATAGGAAAAAGTTTTTGAAAATACATTTTTAGTTGACTCCATAAACAAATTGAACCTATTCATTCAATAATAGCTAAACTTTCAATTTTTAAATAAAAATTGGTCAAGTAATTAATAATACTTTGGAATGTACAAAGTATCTCAGAAGAACGTCATCGGAAATACACTCTTTGTTAATTCCGTCAACAAATTGAGCCTATTCTTTGAAAAATAGCCCAACTCTGAATTTATTTATGTAAATTGTTCAAATAATTACTCATTCTTGTAAATTTACAGAAGCAACACAGAAAAGAGTCATCAGAGAGAGTCTTCTTAGGATCATAGAAAGAAGTAATCGGAAAGATATTCTTGATTAATTCTATAAAAAAATTTAGCCTATTCCTTGAAAAATAGCCAAACTCTGAATATGTAAATGAAAATTGTAAAAATAATTAATAAATATTATATATTTGCAAAGCCAACGGCCATACCACGTTGAAAAACCCAGTTCTCGTCAGATCACTGAAGTTAAGCAGCGTTGGACGCGGTTAGTACTTGGATGGGTGACCATTCAAGAATACTGACATGAGTGCTGTTGGCACATCGTGGGTGTGGTGAGCCCCCACACTTGTAGTTATTTATAACTACAAGAAAAACCTAGAAACACTACCCGAATCGGGTAGTGTCGCGCCTACCCTGAAAGGGAAATGGTTTAATGGTATATATATATATATATATATATATATATCGTAGAAAAGAATTATTGGAAATACATTCTTTCTTGCTACCCTAAACTAATTGATCCTATACGTTGAAAAAAGGCCAAGATCCTAATTTGTTTATGAAAATTGTATAAATAATCAATAAATCTTCGAGAATTATGAAGCAACATTTTCTAGATACTCATAATTCTCCATTATTTATAATTATAATGACAAAACCTAGTTGAAACTGTAAACTTTTTTTTTAATGGGCTTGATAGATATCCAAACTTTGAAAAAATTTTTAAAAAGAGCACAGGATGAATTCATTAAAATTTTTTAAGATTGAATAAATTTTTCAAAAAACAAAAATTAACCCCAGCCGAATTATGTATGATCGCAGTACTTATTAGTATAAATCTTCTCATCGGTAATGTAAACAGATGATGGTTCATATCTAATTTTTAATATAGGATGGTTGATTTTTCACCTAAAAAAGATCAATTTTCAATCAAAAATGAAATAGTTAAATTTTCATTCACTTCATTTAAAAAAAAAAAGAAAAAAACTGATCTTCATCAACGTAGTTAAATTTTCAACTAAATATATGACTCTTCAAAAAGCTACCGAGCAGGTGGTAAACTTCCCTAATGCTTGTCCCTCGGTGTGCAGACATCTTGCCAGCTGACGTCACAAATTGATACCATTGAAGCTCTTGGTGGAGTAAGGGAGAAAACTGATTATCTCTTCGTCACTCCTTTGTTACGAGACGCCTGCGCAGTTGAAAAAGGCGTGGTCTGTTAGCACCACCGCTCAGCCCTGCTGGCAAATCTATGTGTGAAACAAAGATATAAGATGCGGTACCTCACTAGCGAACCTACACTGTAAAAAAAGTTGGTGTAATTTTACATCGTGCCACGATGGAAATTATTTGACCTACGTGCGACGATGTAAATTTACACACTTTTGTAAAAAAAAATGCAGGACGTAAATTGTCAGGACCACATTTCAATTTTTAGGTTATGTTCGTGAGGTTATAAATTTTCAAACACTGTATCAGGATAAATAAAGCGCATATTACTTTTCTCAGGTGTCGTTTTGAATAAAAAAGACATTTTTTTTTTATTCACATAGAACTCATCACTATTAGAGCAATATTAGAGGCTCTGAGACGTAATTTTATGATAAAGTCCAAAGCGCCATGTCTTTCTGTCAGTTTGTCGATGGGTTGTCGATTTATGTCCTGTTTGTAATTTCTCAGGATGCCAAGACGTAACAATACTACCCGTGTGTGAAATTATGCTAGATACTGCAACTTTAACAAAAAAAGTGTTAATTTATAAGCATATTTAAATTTATTCACTAACGTAAATTGACTACGTGCCACGCTGATCAAATAATTTCCATCGTCAGACATAGTAAATTTACATCGGACAGTTATTTCATACTGTTCCATGGGGTGAAGTTGGAGTAGATCGTGAATTTCGGAGCGACATTGGTATATTTACCAGGTTATACATTGTAATTTAAAATACACTGCTCGTGAAATTACAATCTAATTGTAAATATCACAAAAGATTTTTTTACAGTGTATAATATGTACCATGAACTAAAAAAATGTTATTGGTTAAAAAGAGACAGAGATATCTCCATCTCTTTTTAACTAATGGCATTTTTTTAGTTGTGGGAACTTATTATGGGTTCGCTAGTGAGGTGCCGAGAAGAATATGCTCAGGATTCAAGCTCCAACAGAGAATTCATAGAGCATTTAAGCGAATTTAAAGCATTTATTGTTTAAACAAATATATATCATAATTAATACATAGATTTTTACAAAAACATCCAAGAGTGAAATAGACGTATACAGTTTTTAAATTACAGAGTTGCTACAGCAGTGGGACTCCGATGCTGTTTCGAAGTCGAAAATCGAACGAATCTCTCCTTCTATTTCCACGCGTTAGAAAAAGAGGTCCGTTCGATTTCGACTTTCGACACGGTATCTGAGCCCCACTGCAGGTCAGGTAATTTCCGAAAGTCAGGGAATGTCAGGGAAAACCTGAAAGAGTTAGGGAATTTTCAATAAAATAAAATTGCAATTAATTTTATTATTATGGTTAAAGATCGCAACTATTTGTTTGAAAATTAATCTGTTTTGGTTGAGGATTCAAACTATTTTGTTGAAAATTTATCTTTTTTTCTTCAATTCGACTATTTTTGGTATAAAATTAAAATCTTTTTTGATTGAAATATCAGTTATCACGATTTCGTTGAAAATTCATCTTTTTTGGTTGAAAATTCAACAACCTAGTTGGAAGTGGAACTACTTAGTTGATAATTTACTTATTTGGTTGATGATTCATCATTTTAGTTGATAATTCGTCTTTTTCGATAGAAAATGATTCTTCTTGGTTAATATTGCATTTTTATGATTGATAATAACTTAACTATTTGACTGAAAATTAAACAACCTTGTTAAAATGTATCCTGTTTCGTTGAAAAGTAAACTATTTTTTTAGAAATTTTTTTTTTTTATGAAAATTCCTTTAAAAATTCAAATATTTGTTTGAAAATTCGTGTACTTTGTTGTAAATTTATCTTTATGGTTGAAAATTAGTTTTTTTTCAAATCTATTGTATTGTATTGAAAATTTGAATTTCGTAAGAGAATATTTAATCTTTTTGGCGAATAATTCATCTTTTGGGTTGAAAATTCATTCAAAAATTCAAATATTTTGGTTGAAAATTTGTTTTTCCTTATTTAGAATTAATTTTTTTAACTAAAAATCTAACTGTTCCACTTTTTGTCGAAAATTTATCTTTTTGATAGAAATGTATCGTTTTCAGTTGAAAATTATACTATTTCGTTGAAAATTTATTTTAATTTTATTGAAAATTAATTTTTGTACTGAAAATTTAACTATTCTATTTTTATTTGAAAATTTATCTGTTTCAGGTGAAAATTCAACTCATTGCGTTCATAATCAGTCTTTTTTTGGTAGAAGAGTTGTCTGATTAGTTGAAACTTCATCTTTTTGGTTACAAATTTATTTCTTTGGTTGAAAAATTTAATTATTTTGTTGAAAATTCGTTTCTTTTTTGGTTGCAAATTTATTCTACTAACTGAAAATTTAACTATTTTATTTTTGGTAGAAAATTTATCTTTTCAGTTGAAAATTCATGAATTTGGCTGAAAATTAAATTTTTTTTAGTCGAAGATTCATCATTTTAGTTAAAAACTCACTTTAACTATTCCACTTTCTGTAGAAAATTTACCTCTTTTGATAGAATTGTAATTTTTTTCGTTAAAAAATTATCTGTTTTGTAGAAATTTGACTATTCTATCTTTTTGTTAGGAATTCATTTCTTTGCTTGAAAAAAAACTATTTAGTTGAAAATTCTATTTTGTTGTTGATAGAAAATTCATGTTTCTAGTTGAAAGTTCGACTATTTTGTCAAAAATTCATATTTTTGATTGAAAATTCATCATTGCGATTAAAAATTAATTTCTTTGGTTGAAAATTTGTTTCTTTTTTGGTGAAAATTAATTTTTTTTACTGACGATATAACTGTTCCATTTTTGCTTGAAAATTTGTATTCTTATATGAAAATTAATTAATTTTGCTGAAAACTCGTTTTTTTGTTTAAAATTTACTTCTCTAACTGCAAATTGAACTATTATATTCTTGGTTTGTACATTTATCTTTTTTTAGTTAAAAATTTATATATTTCATTGAAACTGTATCTTTTTTGGTAGAAAATTCATCTTTTGGGTGTAAAATTGAATTATTTTGTTGTTGGCGCATACGATATTTTTTATAAGAAATGGATGATTTCAGACATTTTTCGAAATACAGTCATGATTTCAGTCCATATTAGATTTTGAAACAAGAATCATGAAACTTATGTTAACTTATTCCAAACTATCAAAAATTCAATAACAAATTCACGGATTCAATTTTAAAATGTCTATAAATTTGCGGAAATTTATGGAAATTTTCGGTCATTAATGGTAATTTTACAGGTAAATATGGTAACTTACCATACATTACCATAAATTACCCAAAATTCATTTTTTTTAATTTTCAGAAATTTATGAAAATTGTTGGTCATTTATGGTAACTTTACCGGTAAATATGGTAACTTACCATAAATTACCCAAAATTATTTTCTAAAAATTTCCGTAAATTTCTGGAAATTCATGAAAAGTTTTGATCATTTATCGTGATTTTACAGGCAAACATGACAACTTACCATAAATTACCTAAAATTCATTTTCAAAACTTTCCGGAAATTTATGAAAATGTTCGGTAATTTATGGTAATTTTACCAGTAAATATGGTAACTTATCATAAAGGGTCTAGCCGGATAAGATAGTCAAATCTGCCTTGTAGGGAAAATATCTCGGTCAATTTTTGAGCTAGGAAAAAGAAAAAAAGCAAATTGTAGGGGTTTTCAAGCCTTATAAACTTATGAAGCCGAAAAAAAATTTGGCGCGAAATTCAAATTTTTACAGCCATTTGAAAACTTAAAAAAATTTTATATCGAAAACAAAGACCGACTCCTCGCTAAAAAAAAATATGTGATATATTTTTGGCTCAAAAATTCCTGTGATTTTTTTCAGATTTTTAAAAGTGGTGGAACGACGTCAAAAAAAATAAAAACCACTAAAAACCGCGTTTTTCACCTCTATCTCTTTCTACATAATTCCTACGATGAAACCAACCACGCCATCGTATTCTACGCAAAAAAATACATCGAAAACGTGTATTAATTTTTTGAAAATAATTGCTTCTTTTTTTTTATCTTTCAGAATTTCTAAACCTTCTAATCTTTAAAAATTATTCAAATTTTTTCTGAATTTCTTTTAAATTATGAAAAATTAAAAACATCGTCTTAAAATCTTTCAGATTCTTCTTTGACAATTTCAGAGAAATCTTTTGAAATGTTTTTAAATCTTTTTACATATTCTCTTTAAATTAATTTTTCAAAATAAAAAAACATTTTAATTTTCCTTAGAAACCTAATGATTTCTTTTTCATTTCCTTGAAACCTTACAAAATTTTCAAAATATCTTTATACGTTTTAATTATTTTTGTGTCGTTTCAAAACTTCTAAATATCTCTTAAACTTACTCAGATTTTTTCTATAATCTTTTACACTCTTTTTAAAAATTTTAGGAAATAATTAAAAATATTTTGTAATGTTTTTCAATTTTCCCTTAGAATTCATTAAAAAAATCATTTGAAATTTTCCCATGAATCTTAAGAACATTTTTTTCATTCTATTGACACCCTGCCAAATTCAGTTTACCTAAAAATTGTTTAAATCCTGAAAAATAATAATTGTCTTGAAGTCTTCCATATTCTTTTTCCACACATTTTGAGATCTTCCAAACTGAAAATTATTCTTTTAAAATAAAACCGAAACCATTTAAAAATTTCCCAGAAATCTTAAAAAAAAATAATCTCAAATGTTTCAAAATTATTAAAAAGCTTCTACATTTTTTTTCGAATTCTTCGAAATAGGTTTTTGCCCATAATTTCATTTTTTTTATCTCTTTGAAAATGTAAAAAAGTTTACAAATAATAGTGTACTATTATTTAAAATTTAAATTTTCTCGTTTTCGAACAAAATGTTTTCGATATTTTCGAGATATTTAGTAACATCGCTTTTTTTAAATAGGACGTGCAATTAAAAATGTTACTTAATCGGTTCAAAAATACCCCCCCCCCCATACGTAAAATACCGTAACGAAACACGAACCCCCACCACCCTTTTTAATATAACGTAATATGTGAACGATACCTAAGAAAGTGTTTGTGAAATTTTCAAACGTTTCAGAAACTTTGGTCCCATGAAACGTTTCATTGTTTCATGAAACTTTCAAGGTTTCAATGAAACGTTTCATAGACTCACAACCCTATCTATAACTAAAAAAATGCCATTGGTTGAAAAGTAACAGAGTTATCTGCATCTCTTTTTAACTAACCGCATTTTTCTTAGTTCTTGGAACTTATTATAGGTGCGCTAGTGAGGTGCCGCACCTAGATTTTATAATATCTTTGGTGTGAAACAGTGAATATAGTCAGACACATGATCCAATAAATACATGGTCTAGCCACGCGCAAGTAAAAAAACTGAGTCAATCAGAACCAACCGCTTAGTTTCGCCATTTTGGATAAGTAAGGCGGCAAATGTAAGTGATTTTAAAATTAAAATTTTAGAATTAAATTTTTTTTGTAATTTTGCTGTATAGAAATATTTCAATACTAATAAAATGTATTGTAATGTTGAAGATGGGTAAAGGATAATACGGATCAACTATAATTACAGGTTACGTGTTTCATAACCTCTTCCTGCTGACAAAAACTGGCATATGTGTATAGAATAAAATAAAACTGAAGTCAACTGGGAAAGTACTGAATGAATAAAATTATATAATGCAGTAACCACGACATATCGAATAATAATGATGTTTTATTTGTTTACAAATATTTCTTCCTCAGTTTTGGAGGAAAATTTGATCGAAAGATATATTTAACATTTATTTATAATTATCGATGTTCTTGTTTACTCTTCTTATTAAAATTTTGTCTAACGTTCGTAATATAAGTAATATATGAAGGGTGGAAAGACAGAAGGTGGAAACTGACAATTTTTTGAAAATGGGGTTTACTGTTAGAAAATTCTCAAAAATTGAAATACACATAGAGTTAAAAGTATTTGCTCGAAATCGTATTTTTGATGGTAGCAATACCTTAAAGTTTGATCATCATATCCATTAAAAGTAAAGGCTTTCGTGATCAAGATATTTTTTATATGTACAAAAGGCATGTATTTCAATATCTTCATAGTTGAACAGCATAAAACGTTAATTTTATTATTTATCACTACCTAAACGCGAAACATCGTCTGTCGCACTGTGACACCGTCTCATTGAAAATTAATTTTTTGGGAAGTGAATAACTTTTTTCGATAAAACTTTCTCCGTGTTCATCAACTGAACATCTCGGGGACGTCTAGCCATTTAAAAAATGAAATGAAAATTACACTTTTTGTCACGATTTTAAGACGATTTTACAATACCAAAAAATTCTAACCTCAAAGGCAAAACTCAGTTTTCTCCGAACTGAATGTTTTTTGTATTAAACCATTTCCCTATGTATTCAGTAACTCAAGCAATACGTCAACTCGAAGGCAGAATTTCATGTTTTTTCAATTGCGATTTAAATTTGACACAATATTTTTTCGCTCGATCTCCTACACAATTTCCATTTTATAAGTTACTCCCTGTTGCCTTTCCCTATAATATATATATGTAAACCCTATAATATTGCATACATACATATTTATATGTATAGGCAAAATAATTTCGAGATTTCACAATATGAGAAGAATGTAATAATGATATAAGTCTTACTATAAATATATACAAATGAAGCTAATGATAATTTACTTTCCACATTGCATTATATGGTGATTCGTGGACAGAGTTTTCTCTCCGAAATGTCGAAGATGAAGTAAATCTTGATTTCTTGTTGTAAATTATCTTAATGAATAAAATGTATCCCGCACACATATTGTTCATTCCAAAAATGACAAAAGATGTTGTATAATAATAGCAGGCAAAAGATTAACATCAAAACAAAAAATTAGGTACTTTAAATATTGTTGCTTTCCTAAAACGAAGGTTTTTTCTTTTTTGACCTTTAAACACATTAACGAATTTTCGCATATGAAGGTCATAGAGTTTTTCAAACTTTATCTCGATTTGTCCCATCAACAAAAAGTTGGATTTTTAAATATTTTTAATTTTCTTTGGTATTGTGTTAACGATTTCAAATTGTCCGTCAGTAGGAGTAAGTGTGATATATGTAAAAAGAAAATATAAAAATCCAAATTTCACCAGATTGTACTTTCATAACTGTTAATGAAACATATACTGATTATTGTGATGTAACTATTAACTATTAACTATTAACTACTATGTAATTATTGTTATGATTCCTTTCCATTATTTGTCATTATTAACAATATCACCAAAAAAATATCCCAAACAAAATTTGAATTTGGTTTAAAGTTTGATTGCATTATTTCTAAATTGATTAAAAAATAATTTATTTATGTACATGTATATATTAGGATGTTATTTAGCAATTACTGTTACGTTCTTATATTTTCATCGTAAAAATGAGATTCATTAATCTCTTTAACCTCACAAACTTTTCTGTAAAATTTACGGACCCTAGTTGTAATCCTATTACAGACCTCTGTCATTTTTTGCTTATATTTTTCTGAAAGAATTGGCGAAATGAGAATTATGTATACACTGTAAAACAGAGATATTAAAAATGTTATTAATTATCATAAATATCAATATTTGTATGTACTTTTGATCGCTGTCATTCAGTATTATTTACAAACTTCCATTCTGTCTCAACTATAATTTATTTTCTTATCAGTGTTCTAATATACATCATTCAGTACGTATTCTAAGTAATTTTGGAATTAATTCATTCAATATTTTCATAATATTATCTTCCTACATACTGATTTTCCTACAATAGTTTGTCGTACAGAGAGTCCGCATCAGATTCAAACTGCGCGGTTATACTAACAAAATGGTGAAACTAAGCGGTTGCGTGACTTGGACAAAACGGGGCCCTCAAGTGGCTAGACCATGTATTTATTGGATCATGGTCAGACATGTGATCATTTCTGGCTTCGCGATTAGGATCTTTTTTCTCTTACGTCAGATTCTCAACGTTCGCGTGAAGAATCTCGTACTCGTACCCTAGAACTGTAGTGCTTCCTCCCAAGTGTGTTCATATAGTCAAAATATTATACGCACTTCGTAAATCATGAAGATCTGGAATTCGGAACACACTTTTAAGTAAGTTATTACAACTATGCGAATGCTCTCACATTTCCTGCAGTTCATTCCTCTTTACTGCATAAACACTGGACTGCGCAGCAGAGCAGAAAATGTGATTATTCCAAAATATTCGTATCAAATTTGACCCTGCGAGGCATGCCATCAGCACTGATATGAGGCGACAGTGAATGCCCTTCCTTTCTTTCTTCTTCACCTTGCAAGCAAGACCTCAACGTGATTTGACAAGGACATATCATTTTACGAAATATGTATATATAGATACATATTTACGTAAAAGGAATTTGTATTTACTGACGTCTGATCAATGTCACTCGAATGTTTCTAGCCATCCTTGGGAAACGGTGGCGCAAGCAGCATGGAGGAAGTATCCAAATCCTATGAATCCTGCAGTAATTGGAACGGATGTTATAGACAGACAAGTAGTTGATGGTGTCCTACATACTCACAGACTCGTTTCCAGCAAATGGGGCTTTCCGAAGTGGGCACAAGCTGTAAGTTTCGAGTCCTATTTCCATTTAATTACACAGCAAATTCTCGAAATTCCTCAAACCTGGAAATTAATTTTTCTACTGAAAAGTCGACTATTTCGTTCGAAATTAATGTATTTTGTTAAAAAGTTGTCTTTTGGGTAGAAAATTAATCTTGTTGGTTGAAAATTCATTATTTTTGTTGTTGAAAATTTATTTTTTGGTTGAAGATGCATGTTTTAGTTAATAATCCGTTATTTTTTTATTGTAAAAACATGTTTTAAGTTAAAAGTATAATTATTAAATTTTGGTTGAAAATTCATCTTTTTTAGTTAAAAATCAACTGTTTGTTTGGAAATTCTTCCTTTTTGATAGAAAATCAATCTTGTTCTTTGAAAATTCATTATTTTTGTTTTTAAAAATTCGCTTTTTGGTTGTTGATGAATAGTTTTAGTTGAAAATTTATATCCTTAGCTAAAAATTTAACTATTTTGTTGAAAGTTTTTTTTTAGTTGAAAATTCAACTGTTTCGTGGAAAATTCGTCCTTTCTGGTAGAAAATTCATCTTCTTGGTTGAAAATTCATCTTTTTTAGTTAAAAATTCCACTTTTTGTTTGGAAATTCTTCCTTTTTGGTAGAAAATCAATCTTTTTGTTTGAAAATTCATTATTTTTGTTTTTAAAAATTCGCTTTTTGGTTGTTGATGAATAGTTTTAGTTGTAAATTTATATCCTTAGGTAAAAATGTAACTATTTTGTTGAAAGTTTATCTTTTTTAGTTGAAAATTCAACTGTTTCGTAGAAAATTCGTCCTTTTTGGGAGAAAATTAATCTTCTTTGTTTAAAATTCATCTTTATGGTTGAAAATGTAACTATTTTGTTAGTAATTAGTTTTTTTTTAATATAATTTATAAACTGAAAATTTAACCAGTCTAGTTGAATATTCCGTCATTTTAGTTGAAAATTTATCTTTTTTAGTTAAAAATTCAGGTTTTTGGTTGAAAAAATTATCTTTTTTGGTAGAAAGTTAATTTTGTTTTGATTGAAAATTCATTATTTTTGTTGAGAATTAATTTTTTGGTTGAAGATGCTTGTTTTAGTTGAAAATTCGTTATGTTTTTGTAAAAAAATTTTTTTAATTAAAAGTTAAAAACGTAAAAAGTTAAAAATTCCACTATTTGGTTGAAAATTCGTCCTTTTTGGAAGAAAATTTAGTGTTTTTTTTTGTGTTTTCTCCCTACTGAATTATCTTCATTAATTTAAAATTTGCCTTTTTTGTTTGAATTGAAGGGTTTTGGATAATTTTTAATCAAAAACTGAGATTCATCATTTAAATTGAAAATTTATCTGTTTGGTTGAAAATTTATACTTTTTAATTGAAAATTCAGGTTTTTGGTTGAAAAAATGGTCTTTTTGGTAGAAAATTAATTTTCTTGTTTGAAAATTTATTATTTTTGTTGTTAAAAATTCATTTTTTGGCTATTGAAGAATAGTTTTAGTTGAAAATTTAACTATTTTGAAAAAATTCCTTTTTTTGTTGTAAAAACCCAATTTTAAAAATTAAAAATATCATTATTCCATTTCTAGTTTAAAAGTCATCTTTTTCAGTTAAAAATTTAACTATTCGGTTGAAAATTGATCTTTTTTAGTTAAAAATTCAACTGTTTGTTTGGAAATTCTTCCTTTTTGGTAGAAAATAAATCTTTTTGTTTGAAAATTCATTATTTTTGTTTTCAAAAATTCGCTTTTTGGTTGTTGATGAATAGTTTTAGTTGAAAATTTATATCCTTAGCTAAAAATGTAACTATTTTGTTGAAAGTTTATCTTTTTTAATTAAAAATTCAACTGTTTAGTTGAAAAATCGTCCTTTTTGGTACAAAATTAATCTTGTTGTTTGAAAATTCATTATTTTTGTTGTTGAATATTCATTTTTTGGTTGTAGATGCATAGTTTTAGTTAATAAATTCTTATTTTGTTGTTGTAAAAACATCATTTTTTTTTGGTTGAAAATTGATCTTTTTTAGTTAAAAATTAAACTGTTTGTTTGGAAATTCGTCCTTTTTGGTAGAAAATCAATCTTGTTCTTTGAAAGTTCCTTATTTTTGTTGTCAAAAATTCATTTTTTGGTTGTAGATGCATAGTTTTAGTTGAAAATTGATATCATTAGCTAAAAATTTAACTATGTATTTTGTTGAAAATTTATCTTTTTTAGTTGAAAATTCAACTGTTTAGTTGAAAAATCGTCCTTTTTGGTAGAAAATTAATCTTGTTGGTTGAAAATTCATTTTTTGGTTGTAGAGGCATAGTTTTAGTTGAAAATTTATATCCTTAGCTAAAAATTTAACTATTTTGTTGAAAATGTATCTTTTTAGTTGAAAATTCAACAGTTTAGTTGAAAATTAATTATTTTTCTTGTTGAAAATTAATTTTTTGGTTAAAGATATATTTTAGTTAATGAATCGTTTTTTTTGTTGTTGTAAAAACATTTTTTAAGTTAAAAGTATAATTATGAAATTTTTGGTAGAAAGTTTATCTTTTTAGTTAAAAATGCAGCTGTTTGTTTGGAAATCCGTTCTTTTTGGTGGAAAATCAATCTTGTTGTTTGAAAATTCATTATTTTTGTTGCTGAAAATTCATTTTTTGGTTGTAGATGCATAGTTTTAATTGAAAATTTGTATCCTTAGCTAAAAATTTAACTATTTTGTTGAAAATGTATCTTTTTAGTTGAAAATTCAACAGTTTAGTTGAAAATTAATTATTTTTCTTGTTGAAAATTAATTTTTTGGTTAAAGATGCATGTTTTAGTTAATAATTCGTTATTATTTTGTGTAAAAACATCATTTTTTAAGTTAAAAGTATAATTATTCCATTTTTGGTTGAAAATTTATCTTTTTTAATTAAAAATTTATCTTTTTCAGTTAAAAATGATTTTTTTTTAGTTAAATATTCAACTGTTTGTTTGAAAATTCGTCCTTTTTTGTAGAAAATTAATCTTGTTGCTTGAAAATTCATTATCTTTGTTGTTTTAAATTCATTTGTTGGTTGTAGATGCATAGTTTTAGTTGAAAATTTATACCCGTTGTTGGAAATTAGACTATTTGTATGAAAATTCGTTTTTTTGTGTAAAAAATTATTATTATTATCATTATTATACCATTAAACCATTTCCCTTTCTTTGAATTAAAATTATCATGCCATTTTTAGTTGAAAATTTATCCTTTTTAATTAAAAATTCAACTGTTTGTTTGGAAATTCGTCCTTTTTGGTAAAAAAATAATCTTGTTGGTTGAAAATTCATTATTTTTGGTCTTGAAAATTAATTTTTTGGTTGAAGATTGGAAATTCATCTCTTTGGTTGAAAATTTATATTTTTTAGCGGAAAATTCAGGTTTTTTGTTGAAAAAATGGCCTTTTCTGATAGAAAATTAATCTTTTTGTTTGAAAATCCATTATTTTTGTTGTTGAAAATTAATTTTTTGTTTGCAGATGCGGGTTTTAGCTAATAATTCGTTATTTTGTTGTTGTTGTAAAAACATCCTTTTTTAAGTTAAAACTATAATTATTCAATTTTTGGTTGAACATTTATCTGTTTTAGTTAAAAATTGATCTTTTTCAGTTAACAATTATTTTTTTAGTTAAAAATTCAACTGTATGTTTGAAAATTCATTATTTTTGTTGTCAAAAATTCATTTGTTAGTTGTTCATTTATAAACTGAAAATTTAACTAATCTAGTTGAATATTCCATCATTTTAGTGGAAAATTCATGTGGTTTAAAATTTATCTTTTTTAGTTGAAAATTCAGGTTTTTCAGTTAAAAATTATTTTTTTTTTTTAGTTAAATATTCAACTGTTTGTTTGAAAATTCGTCCTCTTGGTAGAAAATTAATCTTGTTGTTTGAAAATTCATTATTTTTGTTGTTAAAAATTCATTTTTTGGTTGTTGACGAATAGTTTTAGTTGAAAATGTTATACCCTTAGTTGAAAATTTAACTATTTTGATTCAAATTCGTTTTTTGTTGTTGTAAAAACCAAATTTTTTAAATTAAAAGTATCATTATTCCATTTTTAGTTTAAAATTCATCTTTTTCAGTTAAAAATTCAAATATTTTTTAGTTGAAAATTCAACTAGTTGGTTGAAAAGTTAACTGTTTTATTGAAAATTCGTCTTTTCGGTTGAGGATTCGACTATATTATTGAAATTTTTTTTGTATGATCCTCTTGCTTGAAAATTTATATTTTTGGTTGAAAATTGAACCATTTTGTCGAAAATTAGTTGTTTTTTTTGTTGAAAAGTAATTTTTTTGTTGACAATTCAGCTATTCCATTTTTGGTTGGAAATTTATCTTTTTCAGTTAAAAATTCCATTATTTGGTTGAAAATTCATTTAACTATTTCGTTGATAATTCGTTGTTTTTGTTGTTGTTGAAAATTAATTTTATGACCTGAAAATTAAACTATTTTCTTGAAAATTTATTTCTAAACTGAAAATTTAACTAATCTAAATGAATACTCCAACATTTTAGTTAATAAATTCATCGTTTTATTTGAAGATTAAACTATTTCAATTGAAGATTCATCATTTTGTTTGAAAATTGAACTATTTTGTTGAGAATATTTTTTTTGGGTGAAAAATATTTTTTAAACTGAAAATTTAACTAATCTAGTTCAATATTCCATTATATTAGTTGAAAATTCATCTGAAAATACATTTCTTTGATTGAAAATTGATCTATTCAATTTTTGATAAAAAATTTCTCTTTTTACTTGAAAATTCATGCTTTTCGTTGAAAATTCGTCTTTGTTAATAAAAAATTAATCTTCTTTATTAAGAACTCAATTTTTTGTTAAAAATTCAACTGTACATGAAAAAATTCTGGAACTTCTTCATTTCCCAGATTGCCATGAATATCAGCTGATATTTTTTTATCCTAACCAAGAAGATTAATTTTCCACCAAAAAGAACGAATTTTCAACGAAATAGTTTAATTTTGAGCCTAAAAAAGACTTCCTTTCAACCAAAAATATAATAGTTAAATTTTCACTGAAGAACAATAATTTTCAATTTAAAAAAAACGAACTTTTTACAAAACAGTCGAATTTTCAACAACAAAATTGAATTTTTGACCAAATAGTTCAATTTCCCAGAAAAGTGTAAAATTTTCAAGGCAAACGACGAATTTTCAAAATATGAATTCTCAACAAAAAGGATAAAATGATTGAATTTTAAAAATCATGATGCACAACTTGAAAATTAATTATTTTTAACGACTTTGTTTCAGATTGCTAAACTAAGAATGCTTCAATTTTTAAACGATGTTTGAGATTTTTTAATTTTGAACGCTTCAAGCTTGAACTAATTAATTTTGAAAGTTTTTTAATTATAAAGCATATCATTTTCAACGTTTTTAGAATAATAAAACTTTATATGTTCGCAATATTTAAAATTTTACCATTTAGAACGGTGAAAATGAGAGCGTTTTTTCCGGATAGAAATCTATAAAATGTCTTTAATTTGAATTTAAAATTATAGTTTTTAATTTGTTTTTTATAGCAGTTTCATTGAAAGCTTAAATTCTAGCGGACACTATCTTCTTCAACGATTTATGACTCTTTTAATGCTCAGAAAATGACCAGAAATTTGTTTTTGTTTTTAGAGGCCATCCTGAAATATTTTAGATTTATATTGAGAATTTGACTGTGAATATTGTACAATAATTTTTTATTGATAGCCTTAATGATTAAACAATTTTGAATTAAATGCCGCCAGAATAAATTCAAAATAATTAAAAGTAAAAAAAATAATTCATCAAAGTCAAGCCTCAAACATGAGAAGATTTTAGAACTAGGCATTGAAAATAGAAATATTTTTTATTTGAAATTGTTTAAAAATATTGAAAATTTGAGACTCAACTTAAAAAAAGCTGTTTCGAATTGAAAGGCTTAAAATTGTGCAAATGCAATAATTGGAATCATAATTATCTTGTTTTGTATTCTTTTTTTTAATTTTTAATTTCCAATGCATTATTAATTATTAAATTTTATGTTAATATTTAGTATTAGTATTCATCAGTTTTAATTTTGCAATTTCAATTTAAAATCATTGAATATATTTTTATTCCAAACGCTCTCAATTCGAACTTTACTAATTATTGTTTCAATGAATTAAAAAATTTGTTTAATAATGGATTTTAAAATTATTTATATTTTTAAGGGGTCATTTACGAAATATGTGAGACGTTCAGGGGGGAGGTGGTCTATCAAAGTGTCAAACTAAATCTAAACGGAGAAATTATTTCGTCATGTTTCAGGCTCGACACGTGAAGATCACGTGAACTTAATTCTCGTGCATAGTTTGATGTATCTCGCGATTGCAGTATATTTATCCTCATTGACATAACATGCAACTATGATGAAACAAAAAAAAATTCAAAAATATTTTAAAAATATATGCAGAACAGACGAAAATATTTAAAACTGTGGAAAAAATTACTATTTTTACGATTTATGTATTCGATTTTCATTTTATTTTCTCAAAATATCCTCTCATTTTATAGTATGATAAATTAATATGGAAAATTAATATGAAAATATCGAAATTAAAGCCTGGAATTTTATATTACTGTATTTAACTATTTTGTTGAAAATTATTATTTTTTTTTTGTTTCAAATTTATTTTTTTAACTGAAAATTTAACTATTCTATTTTTTGTTTAAAACTGGGCCTTTTTAGTTGAAAATTCATGTATTTTGTTGAAAAATTTTTCTTTTTGGTTGAAAATTAATCTTCTTGGTTCAAAAATTCATCGTTTTGCATGAAAATTCAACAGTTCGTTTGCAATTTTTTCTCTCTCTTGACTGAAAAATCGTTCTTAGTTGAAAAGTCGTCTTTTTTGGTTGAATTCAGCTGTTTTCGATAAAAAATTAAAATCTTTTTTGGTTGAAATATCAACTACTACACTCTTCTTTCAGAATTCATCTTTTTTTAAATGGAAATTTAATTACTTGCTTGAAAGTTAAACTCTTTTGTTAAAAATTAATTTGTTGTTGAAGATTCATAATTTTAATTGAAAATTCATCTCTTCGGTTGTAAAAATGAGCTATTTTGTTGAAAATTTGTTTTTTCTTTGGCTGATTTTTTTTCTCTACTGCAAATTTAACTATTCAATTTTTGGTTGAAAAATTATCTTTTTTGATGAAAATTAATCTTTTTTTGTAGAAATTATTCTTCCTGGCTGGACATTGATATTTCTGATTAAAAATTCAATTTTTTTAGTTAAAGATTCATTATTTTAATCGAAAACTCATCTCTGGTTGAGAAATGAGCTATTTTTTTGAAAATCCGTTTTTTCATTGGTTGAAAGTTAATTTCTTTAATGAAAATTTAAATATTTTGTTGAGAATTTGTTTTTGTTTTTTTTTTGGTGGAAAATTATTTTTTTTCAAACTGAAAATGCAATTATTCCAATTGGATGTTCCACCAATCTAGTTGGAAATTAATATCTAGTTGAATATTAATTTTTCTAACTAAAAATGTAACTATTCAATTTTTGGTCGAAAAATTATTTTTTTTAGTTGAAAATTCATCTTTTTTGGTAGAAATTAATCTTCTTCATTGAAAATTCATCTTTTTGGGTGAAAATTCATTTATTATAGTTAAAGATTTGTCATTTTGATTGAAAATTTATATCGTTGGTTGAAAAATGAGCTATTTTTTGTTTAATTTGTTGTTTTTTTTTCGAAATTTTTTAAAAACTGAAAATGTAATTATTTCAATTGAATATTCAATTTGGTTTAAATTTGTTTTTTTTTTTAAACTGACACTTTATTCAATTCTTGGTTGAAAATTTTTCTTTTTGGTTAAAAAATTCAACTATTTCAGTTGAATATTCATAATTTTAATTGAAAATTCGATTTTTCTTTGTCTGAAAATTAAATTTTTTTACTGAAAATTTATCTATTTTGTTGAAATTTTTTTTTTGTGTGGAAAATTATTTCTTTTTCAAACTGAAAATGTAATTATTCCACCACTTTAGTTGGAAATTAATCTCTGAATGAACATTAATTTTTCTAACTAAAAATGTAACTTCAATTTTTGGTTGAAAAATTATTTTTTTTAGTTAAAAATTCATCTTTTTTGTGGAAATTAATCTTGTTCATGGAAAATTCGTCTTTTTCTTTGAAAATTCCATTATTCTAGTTAAAGATTCTTCACTTTAATTGAAAATTTATCTCTTTTTTTTAAACTAAAACTTTATTCAATTCTTGGTTGAAAAATGATCTTATTTGGTTGAAAAATAATCTTTTTTTCTTGTATAAATTATTCTTGATGGTTGAAAATTCATCTTTTTGGTTGAAAAAATTCAACTTTTTGCTTATAAAATCAACAGTTTGTTTTGCAACTATTTCTCTCTCTTGATTAAAACATCTTTCTTAGTTGAAAATTCAAGTCATGTTGCAATACTGTCTTTTTTGGTTGAATTTAACGGTTTTTTATTATAAATTAAAATGTTTTTGGATTGAAAATTCATCTCTTCGGTCGAAAAATGTAACTATTCTAATTAAAAATTTAACTATTTTGTTGAATTAAACAAAAAAATTATTTCTCTTTAACTGAAAATATAATTATGGCAATTCTAATTGAAAATTCATGTCTTTGGTTGAAAAATGAGCTATTTTCTTAAAAATTCGTTTTTTTTCTTGGGATGAAAATTTAAATATTTCATTTGAAGCTTGAACTACATTGTTGCAAATGTTTTTATTAAAAATTAATTTTGTTGAACTGAAAATGTTGAATATTCCAGCGTTTTAGTTAAGAATTCATCTTCTTGGCTGAACATTAATTTTTCTAACTAAAAATTTAAATAATTAATTTTTGATAAAAGAATGATCTTTTTTAGTTGAAAATTTATCTTTTTATTTGAAAATCCAATTATTCGAGATAAAAATTCATAATTTTAGTTGAAAATTCATCGCTTTGTTTGAAAATGTATCTATTCAATTTTTGGTGGACAATTTATTTTTTTTTAGTTGAAAATTCATCTGTTTTGAAAATTCTTCTTTTTTAATAGAAATTAATCTTCTTGGTAGAAAATTAATCGATTTGGTTAAAAATACAACTTTCAGTTAAAGGTTCATCAATTTAATTGAAAAATTCATCAGTTTGATTGAAAATAAATGTTTTTAACTGAAAATTTAACTATTTCATTTTTGGTTGAAAATTGATATTTTTTAGTTGAAAATTCAATTATTTGGTTGAAAATTTGTTTTGTTGAAAATTCTTGTATTTTGTTGAAAAATCGTTTTTTTTGTAGAAAATTAATCTTCTTGTTTGGAAATTCATTTTTTGGTTAAAAAATTCAAGTATTCCAGTTAAATATTCATAATTTTAATTGAAAATTCATCAGTTTGGTTTGAAATTGATATTTTTAACTGAAAATTTAACTTTTCTATTTTCGGTTGAAAATTTATCGTTTTGATTTGAAAATTCAAGCATATTAGCAAATTTATCTATTTTAGTTGAAAATTCATCACTTTGATTGAAAATTTCTTTTTTCTTTTGGTGGAAAATTAATTTTTCAACTGAATATTTAACTGTTCTATGTTGGGTTGAAAGCTGATCCTTTTTCAGTTCAAAATTTAACTATTTGGTTGAAAAATGATGTTTTAAATAGTTTTCTTGGTCGAAATCACTCTTTTTGTAAATATGCTCCGTACTATGAAAAATTATACCTGGAAAAACCTGGAATTTTCAGAGGATTTTTTTTCCAGGATTTGAGTATACACCCTGGGAGCGTTAGCGACATTTTATAGAAAATGTGAAAAATACTGATCATATTTACTGTTATTTGGAATGAACGTTAATAAAACGATTTTTAACTATACTTTTTTTAACTATACTACTTCACTGAGATAATTTTAGACAAAATTTAGTATGTAAAGGAAAAGTGGAAAATAAATGGTACACAAAATGGTCAACTTTTTGGCATTCACCCATAAATACAGGTTTTTAAATAGAATCCTCTTTAAAAAACTAAGAAAAGAATCGTTTTCGAAATTTATTTACGTAAAATTCTCCATTAAAAAATAAAAATATATAAAATATAATAAAAATATTCCAGTTTAACTTTCATTATACATATATAAGTATTAAGTAAAGAAATTGCTTTATAAAAAAAGAATAATTAAAATTGTCTTTCTTAATTTCAACTCATTGTTGATTGTTAAATGCAGAAGAGCATAAGAAAAATGTAAATGGAGACTTTACATTCTTTCCCCTATTCCCTTCTTATCTCATATTTTATAGAATTCCTCTGTTTTCAATAAACTTCCCATTTTTCCCCTTTTTATCGTTTTTTCTTTTAAATGTGTACTGAATTAATGGGACCCAATAAAAAAATCAAACTATTTATGGTTGGGTGGTTATTTTTTTTAAATATAAAATTGTACTATTTGGTTGATAATTTACAGGTGTCTGCCCTACCTGGGAAACCTGAAATTGTCAGGGAATTTTTATATGCCTGGAGAAACCTGAAAATGTTAGGGAATTTTTTTTAAAGTCATGACATTTTTTCGAGAGCGTGCTTATTTTTTTTCAAATCGTTTGTTTGCAGTTTTTTTCTCTCTCTTGGCTGAAAAATCTTTCTTAGTTAAAAATTCAACTCAATTTGAAAAGTCGTATTTTTTGGTCAAATTCAACTGTTTTTGATTAAAAATTAAAATCTTTTGGTTCACATATCAACTACGAAATTTTTCGTTCAGAATTGATCTTTTTTGGAATGAACATTTAATTACTTGGTTGAAAGTTAAAGTTTTTTGATCAAAATTAATTCTGTTGATTGTAACTTTAACTGTTTTGTCACATTTTTTTTGTTGTTAAAAATTAATTTTCTTCTAACTGAAAATGTAACTATTCCAATTGAATATTCCACCATTTTATTTGATAATTTATCTCTTTGGTTGAACATTAATGTTTTAAATTAAAAATTTGTTAAAAAGTTATCTTTTTTAGTTGAAAATTCGTATTTTTTGGTAGAAATTAACCTTCTTGATGGAAAATTAATCTTTTCGGTTGAAAATTCATCAGTTTGTTTGAAAATTAATTTTTTTGAAATAATAATTTAACTATTCCATTTTTGGTTGGTAATTAATCTTTTTCAGTTCAAAATTCAACTAATTTGTTGAAAATTGGTCCTTTTCAGTTGAAAATTTAACTATTTCGTTGAAAATTCATATATTTTGTTAAAAAGTTATCTTTTTTGGTAGAAAATTAATCTTGTTTGAAAATTAATCATCGTGTTTGAAAATTCATAATTTTAGTTGAAAATTCATCACTTTGGTTGACATTTTTTTTTTTTTTTGGAAAATTAATTTTTTTTAATTGAAAATTCTACTATTCCATTTTTGGTTGAAAACTGATCCTTTTGAAAATTCATCTTTCTTGGTTGAAAATTATCCTTTTTGTTAAAAATTCAATTTTTCAGGTTGAAAATACAACTTTTTTGTGTTCCAGTTAAATCTTTTTAGTTTA
>CAKNYM010051167.1:29199-49180 GCA_932195095.1 Andricus curvator | reverse complement strand
GGTTGAACATTAATTTTTTTAATTGAAAAAAAACTCATTTATTTTGTTGAAAAATTGTCTTTTTTAGCAGAAATTAATCTCCTTGGTCGAAAATTCATCTGTTTGGTTGAAAATTCATCAATTTGTTTTTAAATTAATTTTTTAAAATAATAATTTAACTATTCCATTTTTGGTTGCTAATTAATCTTTTTTACTTCAAAATTCAACTAATTTGTTGTAAATTGGTCCTTGTCAGTTGAAAATTTAAATATTTTGTTGAAAATTCATGCATTTTGTTAAAAAATTGTCTTTTTTGTTAGTAAATGAATCTTGTTTGAAAATTCATAATTTTAGTTGAAAATTCATCACTTTGGTTGAAATTTTTTTTTTTGGAAAATTAATTTTTTTTAATTGAAAAATCTACTATTCCATTTTTGGTTGAAAACTGATCCTTTTGAAAATTCATCTTTCCTGGTTGAAAATTATCCTTTTTGTTAAAAATTCAATTTTTCAAGTTGAAAATACAACTTTTTTGTGTTCCAGTTAAATCTTTTTAGTTTAAAATTCATCTCTTTGGTTGAACATTAATTTTTTTAATTGAAAAAAAACTCATTTATTTTGTAGCAAATTTGTCTTTTTTAGCAGAAATTAATCTCCTTGGTTGAAAATTCATCTGTTTGGTTGAAAATTCATCAGTTTGTTTGAAAATTAATTTTTTTGAAATAATAATTTAACTATTCCATTTTTGGTTGCTAATTAACCTTTTTCAGTTCAAAACTCAACTAATTTGTTGAGAATTGGTCCTTTTCAGTTGAAAATTTAACTATTTCGTTGAAAATTCATGTATTTTGTTAAAAAATTGTCTTTTTTGTTAGAAAATTAATCTTGTTTGAAAAATCATTATTTTGTTTGAAAATTCATCACTTTGGTTGAATTTTTTTTTGTTTAAGGAAGAAAATTATTTTTTTTTTTTAACTTAAAATTTAACTATTCCATTTTTGGTTGCAAATCGATCTTTTTTAGTTCAAAATTCAACTAATACGTTGCGAATTGTTCCTTTTTAGTTGAAAATTTAACTATTTCGTTGAAAATTCATATATTTTCTTAAAAAGTTGTCTTTTTTGATAGAAAATTAATCTTGTTGTTTGAAAATTAATCATCGTGTTTGAAAATTCATCATTTTAGTTGAAAATTCATCACTTTGGTTGAAAATTTGTTGTTTTTTTTTTTTGGTGGAAAATTAATTTTTTTAAATTGAAAATTTAACTATTCTATTTTTGGTTGAAAACTGATCCTTTTGAAAATTCATCTTTCTTGGTTGAAAATGATCTTTTTTCATAAAAATTCAATTTTTCAGGTTGAAAATGCAACTTTTTTGTGTTCCAGTTAAATCTTTTTTGTTTATAAATTCATCTTTCTCGGTTGAAAATTAACTATTTTGTTGAAAACTCATCTTTTTAGTTTGAAAAGTCTACTGTTATCTGAACGATTAAACTTTTTCACTAATTGGTTAAAGTTTAATTTTTTTGGTTGAAAATTCAACTATTTGGTTAAAAATTCAATTATTTTGTTGAAAATTCGTCTTTTTTACTTAAAACTTCAAATATTTACTTGTAAATGCAACTGTTGGGTTGAAAATATATTTTTTCTCAAATTTAACTATATGAGTAAAAATTCATCTTTTTGGGTTGAAAATGAACTTTTTTGTTGAAAATAAAAAATTTTTATAAAAAAATGTTATCTTGTCGGGTTTAAAAGTCAACTCTCTTCTAAACCATTCGAATTTTTAACTTGCAAACTCAACTCTATTATTAAAAATTATCCTTTTTGGTTAAAAATTCAACTATTTTGTTGAAAATGCAATATATTTTGCATGAAATCTTCAAAATTTAAAGCGTTTCATATTAAATTCAATATGGTATATATATTAATTTTATTTGATACAATTTATTCCCCTATTTTCATGAAAAATCACCCTATTTCCCCTTTTTGAGAACCTTTTGGGCTGAGAAGTCTGGAAACGGTTACTTTCGTTAAAAAGTCACCATCAAACAATAACATGGTGTCCAGCGACCTTGAAAAACCTTGAAAACCTGGAATTCTCCTTGATTTTTTGTAAACCTTGAAAACCTTGAATTTTTCACGAGAACCTTGAATTTGATTTTTTCTTGCTTTCAAAACAGTTATTTTACTGAAATGTGAAGAGTAATTAAAATCTTTTAGTCTAGTTTGAAAGAAAAATATTGTTTAGAAGAAATATTGATATTGAAAAGTTTTTTATTTATCAAGATATAATTTATCTTTTGTTCATTACAGAATAAATAGATTTCGAGGCACTTTTTCTAGACTGGTGCCAATTATTTTATAGATTACAATTAACAGACTTTAATATTGTGAATAATTCTATAAGTTTTTTATTTCTTCTGCGCTAATACAGAATGTTAATGTATACATTTTTTTGTGATATTCAATTTACAAATTATAAAAATTATTAGTTGAAAATTTCGATGTTAATTCCGTTTCAGAATTATAATGAGCCATGGCCATATGATTTGAAATAATTCAATGATTTCAACGAATACGAAAGGTTTCACAAACAAAAATTTAAGAAAGATTTCACAAATATTTTCAAACATTTTACAAAGATTGTAACGATTTTAAAAAGGGTATAGTAAACCAGATTTCTAAGATTTCAAAACATTTCAAAGATTTCAAACGAGTTCAAAATTTTTTAGAAGATTTCACAAGTATTTTAATGATTTCAAATTAATACAAAAAATTTCAGAAAAAGTTCACAAATATTTCCAAAATTTGATAAAGATTTGAAAGAAAACAAGAATTTCCAAGATTTCAAAAAGGGTACAGTACACCAGATTTCAAAGATTTTAAACGATTTCAAATTTTTTAAGAAGATTTAAAAATATTTCAAAGAACTAATAAGGATTTCAAAACATTTCAAAACATTTCGAAGATTTTAAACAATTTCAACATTTTTTTGAAGATTTCAAAATATTTCAAATGATTTTAAATGAATATAAAGATTTCACAAATATTTCAAAGATTTCATAAAAAATGTATTAAAGATTTTTAAAAAATATAAGAATTTCAAAGATTTCAAAAAGGTGTAAACCAGATTTCGAAGATTTCACAAAATTTCAAAAATTCAATGATTTTAAACAAATGCGAAAGGTTTTACAAAGAATTCATAAGGATTTCAACAGATTTCAAGTATTTCAAAGATTTCAAAAAGGGTACAGTACACCAGGTTTCAAATGTTTGAAAATATTTCAAAGGTTTTAAAGGATTTCAACATGTTTCAGATGATTTAAAAATATTTCACAAGAATTTTAAATATTTCAATGATTTCAAACGAATACAAAAGATTTCACAAATATTTCAAAGATTTTATACAAAATCTATTAAAGATTTAAAAAAAATACAAGAATTTCAAAGATTTTAAACGATTTCAAATTTTTTAGAAGATTTTGAAAGATTTCACAAATATTTCAAAGAATTAATAAGGATTTCAAAACATTTCAAAACATTTAGAAGATTTCAAAAGATTTCAAAAAGATTTGAAATATTTCAATGAATATAAAGATTTCAGAAAGATTTCACAAATATTTCAAAGATTTAATAAAAAATTTATGACAGATTTTTAAAAAATTCAAGAATTTCAAAGATTTCAAAAAGGGTACAGTACACCAGATTTCAAAGATTTCAAAAAATTTCAAAGATTTTAAACGATTTCAAAGTTTTTTAAAAAGATTTCAGAAATATTTCAAAGAATTAATAAGGATTTCAAAAGATTTCAAGATTTTAAATGATTTCGACATTTTTCTAAAGATTTCACAAAGATTTTAAACATTTCATTGAGTTTAAATGAATACAAAAGATTTCAGAAAGATTGTACAAATATTTCAAAGAATTTATAAGGATTTCAAAAGATTTCAAGAATTTCAAAGATTTCAAAACATTAAAAAGATTTTAAACTATTTCCAAATTTTTTAGAAGATTTCATAAGATTTCACAAAGATTTTAAAATTTTTCAATGATTTCAAACGAATAAAAAAGATTTCAGAAAAATTTCACAATTATTCTAAAGAATTCATGAGGATTTCAAAAGATTGAAAGAATTTCAACAAAAGACACTAAATTTCATAACAATGCAAACATTTTAAACGATTTCAAATTTTTTTAGAAGATTTAAAAATATTTCAAAGAACTAATAAGGATTTCAAAACATTTCAAAACATTTCGAAGATTTTAAACAATTTCAACATTTTTTAGAAGATTTCAAAATATTTCAAATGATTTTAAATGAATATAAAGATTTCATAAAAAATGTATTAAAGATTTTTAAAAAATATAAGAATTTCAAAGATTTCAAAAAGGTGTAAACCAGATTTCGAAGATTTCACAAAATTTCAAAAATTCAATGATTTTAAACAAATGCGAAATGTTTTACAAAGAATTCATAAGGATTTCAACAGATTTCAAGTATTTCAAAGATATTCAAAAGATTTCAAAAAGATTTGAAATATTTCAATGAATATAAAGATTTCAGAAAGATTTCACAAATATTTCAAAGATTCAATAAAAAATTTATGACAGATTTTTAAAAAATTCAAGAATTTCAAAGATTTCAAAACATTAAAAAGATTTTAAACTATTTCCAAATTTTTTAGAAGATTTCATAAGATTTCACAAAGATTTTAAAAATTTTCAATGATTTCAAACGAATAAAAAAGATTTCAGAAAAATTTCACAAATATTCTAAAGAATTCATGAGGATTTCAAAAGATTGAAAGAATTTCAACAAAAGACACTAAATTTCATAACAATGCAAACATTTTAAACGATTTCAAAAGGTTTCCACATATTTGAGAAGATTTGAAAAGATTTCAGTGATTTCAAACGAACACAAAAGATTGCACAAACAAAGAAACAAAGAATAATTCCACAAATATTTCATAGATTTCATAATGATTTCAAAAGCTTTCTTTAAAAACTGTTGGCCGATAAAAAATGAAATGGCTCATTTTTTGCATGTATAAAAAACGGTTATTTCATTATTTGATATAAAAAAAGGAGACCTGGAAAAACTTGACTTGTTGACCTGGAAAACCTGGAAAAGACCTTGAATTTTCTTTCTAAGAATCGCTGGACACCCTGAATAAGTTTAATTCTAAAAATAATGTCGGTATTATTCCAATATAATAGTCTCAGAAAACTGTAATTGAATTGTCTATAATGCTTCTATAAACTAAAACATTATCATCATCATTAGGCTATTTTAATTAATATGATACCATTCAAACAAGGGTACCTTATTGTTGAAAAGTGTTTTGAAGAGGTGTCAGTTACAAAGAGGCACAGTAAGGACTAAGGAATAATCTTAATTTTGTAGAAACTTTAATTTAAACACCGTCGTTAGAAAATAACTTTTAGAAAGCTAAGCTTTCTTACGCTTTGCAGACTTTTGTCAATGTGACCCTCCTTCCAGGGAAGAAGAGAGTTTGAATTATGCTCTGCATACAACGGATGTACCCTACAAAAAGCCGTATTATCCGGCTAAGCAATTTCTGACTCTAGAGACTATAGATGTGCGCCATCCGGAAATTCGAAACTCTCACCAAGTCAGGCAAGAAGATGGTTGGGAAATGTCACAGAATTGCAAAACAATGTCTGTATCAACTTTCATAACGAGCAAGTGCAATGTTATGTCAGTTGGCACATTTCCAAAGAGGCCTTCCTGATTCCCTTACCTTCCTTAGGGATTTCAGGCAAGAGAATTCGAAAGAATTTAAAAGAATTCAGGGTGAATTCCAAAAAATAATTTCAAATCTCTTCAAATCTTGAAAACCTTACTAATTTATAACCAAAAAAGTCACTAATGATTGCGAACCAGTTTAAAAGAATTCAAATGAATTGGAAATAATTTTAAAAATCGAAAAAGTTCCATTGATTTCAGTAAAATTTGAGCGAATTTAAGGAAAATGAGAAGAATTCAATGAAATTGATAAAAAATCAAGCTGATTTTAGAAAGCAATCAAGTGAATTCAAAACAATTAAAAATATGAAAAAATTCATTGAATTGAGTAAGTTTGTAATCAGTTTAGAAAAAATTAAAGAGGATTTAAAAGAATTTGATGAAATGCTTAAGAATTTAAGGTGAGTTTTAGAGACTTCAAGATGAACTAAACAAACATTTTTGATGAATCCACTGAATTGAGTAAAATTGAGTGAATTTAGAAGAATTCACGATTAATTATTAACACGGTGTCCAACGACGTTGAAAACTATTAATTCGCCTTGAATTTTTTTTAAACCTTGCAAACCTGGAAATCACCTTGAATTTTTCACGAGAACCTTGAATTAAAATTTTGTTTTGCTTCTAAAACAGTTGTTTCATTGAAATGCGAAGAGTAATTTAAATCTTTCAGTCTGTTATGAAAGAATCATCTCGTTTAAAAGAAATCTTCCAACTGAAAAGTTTTCAAAAGGATACAAAATATTTTTAAAGGTTTTAAAAGATTTAAAGGATTGCAGTTATTTAAAAAAGGATACAGTATACCAGCTGTCAAAGGTTTCGAAATGTTGCAAAACATTTTAGAAGGTTTCACAAAGATTTCAAATAATTCAGAGATTTGAACGAATACAAAAGATTTCACAAAGATTTCAAGGATTTTAAAGATTCAAAAAAGGCGTGTACATTAAATTAAAAAAATTTCTTAAATATTTCGAAGATTTCGTAAAGGTTTCAAGGATTTCAAAAATTTGAAAAAGGCGTGTACACCAGATTTCAAAGCATTTCAAAGATTTGAAACGATTTCAAATTTTTTTAGAGGATTTCAAAAGATTTCAAATATTTTAATGATTTCAAATTAATACAAAATATTTCACAAATATCTCAAGATTTCTTAAAGATTTTAAAAGAATACAGGAATTTCAAAGATTTCAAAAAGGATACAGTACACTAGATTTCAAACATTTTAAACCAATAAAAAAATTTCTAGAAGATTTTACAGAGATTGAAAATATTCCAGTGATTTTAAGAGAATACAAAAGATTTCAGAAAGATTTCACACATATTTCAAAGATTTCATAAGGATTTCAAAAGATTTCAACAAGGGCGCAGTACACCAGATTTCAAAGTTTTCTAAACGTTTGAATTACTTTAAACGATTTCAACTTTTTTTTAAGATTTCAAAAGATTTCACAAAGGTCTCATAAGGATTTCAAAAGATTTCAAGAATTTCAAAGATTTTAAATGATTTCAAAATGTTTTGAAATATTTCAAAAGATTTCAGAAAGATTTTACAAATATTTCAAAGAAATCATAGAGATTTCAAAAGATTTTAAGAATTTCAAAAATTTCAGAAAGGGTAAAACACACCAAATTTTAAAGGTTTCAAAAAATTTCAAAGATTTTAAACGATTTCAAATTTTTTTACAAGATTTCACAAAGATTCAGAATATTCCAGTGATTTCAAAAAAATACAAAAGATTTCAGAAAGATTTCAAAAATATGTCGGAGAATTCATAAGGATATCAAAAGATTTCACAAATTTTAAAGACTTCAACAGATTTCAAAAATTTCAAAACATTTCAAAGATTTTAAACGATTTCAATTTTTTTTAAAGATTTCAAATATTCCATTGATTTCAAACAAATACAAAATATTTCAGGAATATTGCAAAGATATTGCATAGATTTCATAAAGATTTAAAAAAATTTCACAAAGATTTCAGAGATTTCAAGGATTTCAACAATTTTACCAAAATTTTAAAAGATTTCTCAAACATTTCACAGAAATTTCACGATTTCACAAAGATTTTAAATACTTCAAAACATTTCAATTAATTTACAAAGATGTTGAAATATTCCCCAAGAATTCACAAAGACGACTTACGTTCGCAACAAATTAGGAAATTCGTTTATATATGGTTCTGCTTTCATTAGAAATCTTTGGCCAATAAAAAATTAAATTTCTCATTTTTCACATGAATAACAATTGGTTAATTCATTATTAAATGTAAAAAAGGGAGACCTGGAAAAACTTGATTTCTTGACCTTGAAAACCTGGAAAAGACCTTGAATTTTGTTCCTAAGAATCACTGGACACCCTGATTAAGAATTCAGGGCGAATTCCAAATGAACTGCAAAAAATATTTGAAAATCTCTTAAAATCTTTGAAACATTACGAAATTCCTCACTTCGTGTGAATAAATTCTTTGAAATCCATTAAAATATTAAAATCCCTTAAAATTATTATAACCCTTGGAAATCCCTTGAAATTATTTAAGTCTCTTGAAAATGCCTTGGAATCTTAAAATATCCTAAAATATTTCAAAGTCTTTGAAATCCCTTCAAACTATTGAAATAAATTTAAAAATTTCTGGGAATTACGAGTTTTCAACATAATAAGTGAATTTTTAACTGGAAAAGATCAATTTTCTAGCAAAAATAAAATAGCTACATTAATAATAAAAAATTTAGGTCAACACAAAAAAAAGAATTTTCAACAAAATTTGTTAAATTTTGAACCAAAGAAATGAACTTTTAACTAAAATGATGCAGTTTCAATCATAAAAATAAATTTTTAACCAAATAGTTCAATTTTCAACCAAAAGGGTTATATTGATACCAAAAAAGACAAAATTTCAACCAAATAGATGAATTTTCAACTAAAAATAGAACAGTTTAATTTTAAGCATTTTCAACTAAAAAGATTAAATGTCCATAAAAAAATTTCAACGAAAAATTGAATAGTTAAAAAAAAATTGATTTTCAATAAAAAAAACTCATTTTCAAGCAAATAAATGAAATTTCAACCAAAAAAATTAATTTTCGACCAAAAAAGAATAATTTTTAACAAAATACGTGAATTTTAAACAAATTTAAATTTTAATGGAGTTTTCAACCTAATGATTGAATTTTCAACCAAAAAGGTTATATTGCTACCAAAAAAAGGACAAATTTTCTACAAAATAGATGAATTTTCAACTAAAAAAAGGATGAATTTTCAACCAAAAAGATTAAATGTCTATGGAAAAAAATGTCGACGAAAAATGGAATAGTTAAATTTTTAGTTGAAAAAATTAAGTATCAATTTAAAAACACAACTAATTTTCTACCAAAAAAGAATAATTTTTAACAAAATACATGGATCTTCAACCAAATATTTTAATTTTTAATGAAATTTTCAAAAAAGATCATTTTTCAGCAAAAAATAGAATAATTTAATTTTCAGTTAGAGAAATAAGTTTTTAAGCAAATACAATAAATTGTCAACGAAATAGTTAAATTTTCAACCAAACAAATGAATTTTCTGTCAAAAAGATTAAATGTCTATAAAAGAACATCGACAAAAAATTTAGTTAAACAAATTAATTTTCAATAAAAACACTAACTTTCAATAAAAGAATTTTTAGCAAAATACGTGAATTTTCAACCAAATATTTTAATTTTTAATAGAATGTTTAACCTAATAGTTGAATTTTCAACCAACAAGGTGAATTAGTCACCAAGAAGATTAATATTCTACCACAAAAGACAAAGCTTCAACAAAATACAGAAGTTTTCAAACAAATAGTTGAATTTTCAACTGAAGAAGATTAATGTTCAAACAAACATAGAATAGTTAATAGTTAAATTCAGTTTGTTGCAAATCCAACAATTTTTTGGAAAACTTTTCTTTTTAATTTAAAAATTCACATATTTTGGTGAAAACGCATCTTTCTTGAATAAAAATGCAACTGTTTGATCAAAAATTCAACACGAGAACAATTTTGTTAAAAATTGATACATGTTTGGTTAAAAAACTCAACTATATTTTGTTGAAAATTTAACTGTTTTGTTGAAAAATCATCTTTTTAGGTTGAAAATTCCAGTATCTTGATAGAAAATGTACTTCTTATTTAAAACTTATATTTTTTTTCTTGAAAAGTCCACCTGAAATTTTTTTTTGGTAAAAATTCTACTTTTTTTTGAAAAACTTATCTCTTACCAGACACTCTGTTTTTGCTTCAGTTAAAATACCATTAAATATAAATAAATATAAATACCATTATTAAAATACCATTTTTTGTTGGAGATTTATATTTTTATTTGAAAATTCATCTCTTTGGTTCAAAGTTTAACTATATTGTTGAAAACTGACAGATTTAATTAAAAATTAATTTGCGCGGGTAAAACTTGAAGGACTTTGTTGAAAATTTGATTTTGATTTTTAATGAGGGTTTGCTGTTTGGTTGAAAATGTAACTATTTTGTTGAAAATTAATTTTTTTGCTAAAAATTCATAACCTTTAGTGTAAAATTTGAATGTTTGATTAAAAATGAACTATTTGCTTAAAAATTCAACTATTTGGTGAAGAATAAACTTTTTTTGTTAAAAAGTCATATTTTCTGGTTGAAAATTCAATTGCTTTGTAGATAATTTGTCTTTTTGGCTCAAAAATTCAACAATTTTGTTAACAATTGATGTATTTTGTTAAAAATCTATCTTTTTTTGTAGAAAATTAATTTTCTTGGTGGAAAATTAATAGTTATTGTTGAAAATTTACCTTTTTTTGGTTGAAAATTTAAATTTTTTCTCAAATTCGTTTTTTTTAACATTTGTCTTTTTTGGTTAAATACGACTAGTTGAAAATTAATTTTTATATGTTGAAAATTATTTTTTTAACAGAAAATGTAACGATTCCATTTTTAGCTGAAAATTCAAATATTTTGTTTAAAATTCATCTTTTTGTATTGAAAATTCATCTTTTTGTATTGAAAATTCATCTTTCTGAGGATTCAACTATTTTTTTTTAAATCGTTTTGTTTTGTTTAATTCAACTCGTTCAAAATTCGTATTTTGGTAGAAAATTCATCTTTTACGGTAGGAAAGTCATCTTTCTTGGTTGAAAATTAACTTTTTTGTTGGTGATTCAACTTTTCGAGTTAGAAATTTTAGGAAAAATTTGAATTATTTTGAAAGATATTTGAAAAGTTTAAAAGATTTGAAAAGATTAAAAATAATTTAAAATTTGAAATAATTTAAAAAAATGTTATTTTTTAAAGATAAAGATGGTGATGGAGATGGAGATATGCATGAAAATTTAAAAAAAATTGTGGAACACCTTAGTCCACGTGGACTTTGGCTAGACCCGCTAGACCTAGGCCTCCCTCGTGGACAATCGTGGACTTTTGCCTTTTTCGTTTAAAAATTAATTTCTTTTTGTATAAATTTCACCTTTTGTGCTTAAAAATCCAACTGTTTGGTTAAAAATTATTCTGTTTCCGTCGAAAATGAAATTTTTTTCTGTTTTATTAAAAATTAGTCCTTTTTTATTCAATTCAGCTGTTTTTGATTTAAAATAAAAATTTGTTCTTGCTTAAAATATCAACTATTACCCTATGTCACTTTTCTCTCAATAAATTAACTCATGGATTAATCAATATTCAATTCAGGACATATTTTTGAAGTGTCATGAATTCTTTTGAAACATTTCAGGGTATTTTCTAAGATTCCGATAATTTTTTAATAGATCTGAACAATTTGAAAGGATTTTTAAGTTTTTAAACTATTTTTTAAATTTCTAAGGCATTTTCAAGATCTTTTATTTTTAAATATTTTAGTGAATTTTAAAAGATTAGATAGAGCATTGCGCACTAATTATCCTTTGTTTAGAATAAAATCTACTAAGTGGAACTACTTTGTTACAATTTAACGATTTTGTAACGTTTTTAAACTTATTTTTGAACTGAAAATTTAACTATTCTATGTTTGGTTATCAATTTATCTTCTGCAGTTGAAAATTCATATATTTTATTAAAAATTAATCTTTGTTGGCAGAAAATTAATCTTTTTGGTTCAATTTTGGTTTAATTAGTTTTTTTTGTAATTTAAACATAAATTTTTAACTGAAAATTTAACTATTTGTTTGAAAACTTCTGTATTTTGTTGAAGCTTTGTCTTTTGTGGTAGAATATTAATCTTCTTGGTGACTAATTCACCTTGTTTTTTGAAAATTCAACTATTAGGTTACAAATTCTATTAAAAATTAAAATATTTGGTTGAAAATTCACGTATTTTGCTAAAAATTATTCTTTTATTGAAAGTTAGTGTTTTTATGGAAAATTAATTTATTTATCTAAATTTTTTGTCGATTTTCTTTTTATAGACATTTAATCTTTTTGACAGAACATTCATTTGTTTGGTTGAAAATTTAACTATTTCGTTGAAAATTTATATATTGTATATATAAATGTATATATTGCATTTTGTTAAAAATTATTCTTTTTTGGTAGAAAATGAGTTGCTTTTTAAAATTGAAACTTAACTTTTTCAACTAAAAATTTAACTATTACATTTTTCGTCGAAATTTTTTTCGATAGACATTAAATCTTTTTGGTTGAAAATTCATCCTTTTCTTAGTTGAAAATTCATCTATTATGTAGAAAATTTGTCGTTTTTTGGTAGCAATATAACCTTTTTGGTTGAAAATTCAATCATTTGGTTGAAAACTCCATTAAAATTTTTATTTTTTTGTTTAAAATTCAGGTATTTTGTTAAAAATTATTCTTTTTTGGTCGAAAATTAATTTTTTTGGTTGAAATTTCATGTCTTTGCTTGAAAATTGATCTTTTTCAGTTAAAAAATTAACTTATTTTGTTGAAAACTCGTCATTCCCAGAAATTTTTAAATTTATTTCAATAGTTTGAAGGGATTTCAAAGACTTTGAAATATTTTAGGATATTTTAATATTCCAAGGCATTTTTAAAGAGACTTAATTAATTTCAAGGGATTTCCAAGGGTTTTAATATTTTTAAGGGATTTTAATATTTTAATGGATTTCAAAAAATTTAGTCACACGAAGTGAGGAATTTCGTAATGTTTCCAAGATTTGAAGAGATTTTCAAATATTTTTTGCAGTTCATTTGGAATTCGCCCTGAATTCTTAATAATTAATCGTGAATTCTTTTGAATTCTTCTAAATTCACTCAATTTTACTCAATTCAGTGGATTCTTAAAAAGTTTTTGTTCAGTTCATCTTGAAGTTTTTAAAACTCACCTTAAATTCTTAAGCATTTCATCAAATTCTTTTAAATCCTCTTTAATTTTTTCTAAACTGATTTCAAATTTACTCAATTCAATGAATTTTTTCATATTTTTAAATTGTTTTGAATTCACTTGATTGCTTTCTAAATTCAGCTTGATTTTTTATGAATTTCATCGAATTCTTCTCATTTCCCTTAAATTCCACCAAATTCGCTCAAATTTTACTGAAATCAATGGAATTTTTTCGATTTTTGAAATTATTTCCAATTCATTTGAATTCTTTTAAATTGGTTCGCAATCATTAGTCACTTTTTTGATTATAAATTAGTAAGGTTTTCAAGATTTGAAGAGATTTGAAATTATTTCTTGGAATTCACCCTGAATTCTTTTAAATTCTTTGGACTTCTCTTGAAAGTCATTTCTTCATATTCTTTGGAATTCCCTTGATTTTTTCTAAGCTTATTTGAAAGTTATTGAATTCAATGAAGTTTTTTCGTATTTTTAAATTGTTTTTATTTTATGTGAATTTTTTCAAACTCGCCTTGAATTTTTATGAATTTCATCGAATTCTTCTCATTTACCTTAAATTCTCCTTAATTCATTCCAATTTCACGGAAAACAATGGAATTTTTTGGATTTTTTACATTTTGTCAATTAATTTGGATTGTTTTGAATTTAACTTGAATTTCTTTGAAATCTTATGAATTTATCCTGAGTTTGTAACCCTTTGAGCGTGAAAAAAGTACCTTTTGAGCGTGAAAAAAGTACCCTATAAGCGTGACAAAAAGTACCCTTTGATCCCTATATTTTATCCCATAGGGACTGTCGACCCGTTTTGGTTTCTGCGGTTAACTATTTTTCGTAGAATTTCTATAAAAGTATAAATTCTGCTTTTTTGCGCAATTAAAAATCTTCTGATGATACATGTAATGAAATTTTGTGTTTCAGTTGATTGGCCATGCTAGTATCTGTTATGCTAGTGAACGAAGTGAGGTTGATCCTAACAACCGAGAAATGATCCTCAAGACAAGAAATGTAAGTGCAGTAGATATTGTATTCTCATTTTTTCTCTTATGATCACCACTTATAATCTATCATACTCTTCTGAGAACAATAATAATGATTTAATGCATGAGAAAAATAGAAGTTAATTTTGGGGAAATTTTTCTAAACTTATGGTAATTTATACAAAAGGTTGGGAATATTCCCTACAATTTGGGAAATTTAATGATTCCTACTGAATGTAGGGAATCGGTCCAAAAATAATGTTTGATTTTCCACGTTGATATTTTGAATAATTTTACACACTTTTTTTGTAGAAAAGATTGATCAATGTTATAGCAATCTCGAAGATTTCTTTCCATAAATTATTGTTGTTCACGTCAGAATGCAATAAATGATTTGCATTTTACATGCAAAAAAATGTATTTATCGTTTTTAATTAAAATTTTTTTGCAGTGCTTTGCTTTTAATGAGTGTTAATATTAAAAGTTTATGATTAGTCAGTTAAGAGTAGTATACTAATAGGTATACAATGCACCATGATACAGTTCAGATTTCGTTGCCGCCTTCGTTTGAATTTTGCTGCTCTGAGCAGGTAGTTCAGGAGAAAATCCGCCAGGGCGCGACGTGACGCCTCTCTCGCAACAGAAATGACGTGTGTCGACCATTTAATAGAGCAGTCGACGCGAAGCAAACGATACTTACATGGCGCAGAGCCTCTTCCATTGCAATTTCGGGAAAATTCTCGAAATTTAAAGCATTATTATACAACAGCAAAGGGAAATTTGTATTCCCCTTCAAATTTTGCGGAAAATTCATCACTTTTTGGTTAATATTCTTTAAAAGTTTAGGGAGATTTCAGATTTCCCCAAATAATAAATATCCAGGCCTCACAGACCCCTCCCGTATTGTACCCTATATTTAATTGAGGTCCCTAAAGTTCCCTATTTTCAAGATTTGGTCCCTATGGTACATTATGTGCAGCCCATAATGTACCTTTTAATAATGTCAAGGATTTTTGATATTTTAGGGTATTTTTAAAATTTCTAAGGCATTTTCAGGAGCTTTTAATTTAAAATATTTTGAGAAATTTAAAGATTCTAAGGAATTTTTTTTTAATAATTTCATTAATTTGAAGGAATTTCAAGGCGTTTGAAATATTTAAGGATAAAGACTTTTTTTGAATTTCAGGAAATATCGCCAGATTTCATAGAATTTTACGGAATTTAATATAATATTTTAGTGAATTTTAAAGAATTTATTCAAGAGAAGTGAGGTATTTCGTAGGGCTTCAATGAGATTTGAAATTATTTTCTGGAATTCACCCCGAATTCTTATTAATTTATCCTGAATTCTTTTAATTCTTTGGAATTTTTTGAATTTACTTGAATTCTTCTAAATTTACTCCATTTTACTTAATTCAATGGAATTTTTAAAAGTTTTTGTTTAATTTATTCTCAGGATTAATTAACAAACTGATCAAAGGATTTGAAATATTTTAAAATATTTTTAAAATTCTTTGTCATTTTCAAGCTCTGTAAAAAATTTCAAAAGATTTTAAAGGGTTTTAAATATTTTAGCTTATTTAAAAAGATTACAAATAAATTTTTGATGAATTTCAGTAATTTAATGGGATTTCAAAGGATTTGAAATATTCATAGGAAATTTAAAAAGATTCCCAGAACTTTTTTTATTTATTTCATTAGCTTGAAGGGATTTCAAAGATTTTAAAATATTTTAGAATATTTAAAAAGATTTTAAGGCATTTTCAAGAGATTTAAACAATTTCAAGGTATTTCCAAGGGTTTTAATAATTTTAAGGTATTTAAAAAAATTTGCATGCGGCTTTAAAGAATTTCCTAGAATTTCGGATGATATGGAAGGATTTTACAGGACCTGTAAGGTTATAGGATATTTTGAAAGATTCCAAGGGATTCTATAAGATTTCCGAGGATTTCAATGATTACAAAAGATTTTCAAATGTTTTTTGCAATTCATTTGGAATTCGCCCTGAATTCTTATTAATTTATCCTGAATTCTTTGAAATCATTTTGAATCCTAAATTCACACAATTTTACTCAATATAATGGATTTTTGAAAAGTTTTTGATTAATTCCTCTTAAAAGTCTTTTAAACTCACCTTAAATTCTTAGGCATTTCATCAAATTCTCTTTAATTTTTCTAAACTCACTTCAAGCTTACTCAATTCAAATATTTTTTTCGTATTTTTGTAATGTTTTGAACCTACTTGATTGTTTTTTAAATTCGTTTTGATTTTTGTTATGGATTTCATCGAATTTTTCTAATTTCCCTCAAACTCCTCTAAATTAACTCAAATTTTATTGAAATAATTGGAATTTTTTCAATTAAATTTTTTTTTCCCAATTCTTTTGAATTCAACTTGAATTTTTTTATAGTCATTAGTCACTTCCTTGGTTAGAAATAAGTAGAGTTTCAAAGATTTAAAGAGATTTCAAATTAATTTTTGGAATTCACCCTGAATTCTTTTAAATTCTTTAGAATTCTCTTGAATTTTTTAATTCACTTGCATTTTTTTAATTCACTTGAGTGTGGAACTACTTTGTTACAATTGAACGATTTTGTAACATTTTAAAAATTATTTTTGAACTGAAAATTTAACTATTCTATGTTTGGTTAAAAATTTATTTTCTGCAATTAAAAATTCAACTATTTGGTTGAAAATTCATGTATTTTATTACAAATTAATTTTTGTTGGTAGAAAGCTAATCTTTTTGGTTCAATTTTGGTTTAATTCATTTTTTTTATTTAAAAAAAAAAATTTTTCAACTGAAAATTTAACTATATCATGTTTGTTTGAACATTAATCTTCTTCAGTTGAAAATTCAACTATTTGTTTGAAAACTTCTGTATTTTGTTGAAGCTTTGTCTTTTGTGGTAGAATATTATTCTTCTTGGTGACTAATTCACCTTTTTGGTTGGAAATTCAACTATTAGGTTAAAAATTCCATTAAAAATTAAAATATTTGCTTGAAAATTCATGTATTTTTCTAAAAATTATTCTTTTTTGCTAGAAAATTAGTTTTTTATTGAAAATTAATTTTTCTTTTATTGAAAATTAGTGTTTTTATTGAAAATTAATTTTTTTTAACTAAAAATTTAACTGCATTTTTTGTCGAATTTTTTTTTCTATAGACATTTCATCTTTTTGACAGAAAATTCATTTGTTTGGTTGAAAATTTAACTATTTCGTTGAAAATTTATTTTATTTGTTTAAAAAGTTATTTCTCTAACTGAAAATTAAATTATTCTATTTTTTGTTGAAAAATGATCTTTTTTATTTGAAAATTTCATTAAAAATTAAAATATTTGGTTGAAAATCCATGTATTTTGTTAAAAATTATTCTTTTTTGCTAGAAAAATAGTTTTTTTTTTTCTATTGAAAATTAATTTTTTTTAAACTAAAAATGTAACTTCCCTTTTTCATCGACGTTTTTTTTCATATACATTTAATCTTTTTGGTTGAAAAATCGTCCTTTTTAGTTGAAAATTCATCTATTTTGTAGAAAATTTGTCTTTTTTTGGTAGCAATATAACCTTTTTGGTTGAAAATTCAATCATTAGGTTGAAAACTCCAGTGAAAATTAAAATATTTTGTTTAAAATTAATTAATTTTTCTGGTTGAAATTTCATTTCTTTGCTTGAAAATTAGTTCTTTTTATTGAAAATTAATTTTTTTAACTATTCAATTTTTCGTCGAAACTTTTTTTATGGACATTTCATCTTTTTAGTTGAAAATTCATCTGTTTGGTTGAAAATTGAACTATTTCGTTGGAAATTTATTTTACTTCGTTAAAAACTTATCTCTCTAACTTAAAATTAAACTGTTCTATTTTTTGTTGAAAATTGATCTTTTTTAGTTGAAAATTCATCTATTTTGTTGAAATTTTGTCTTTTTTTGGTATCAATATAACCTTTTTGGTTGAAAATTGAACTATTTGGTTAAAAATTTATTTTTATGATTGAAAATATTTTATTTTTGCTAGAAAATTGATCTTTTTCAGTTAAAAATTCACTTATTTTGTTGAAAACTCGTAATTCTCAGAAATTTTTTAATTTATTTCAATAGTTTGAAGGGATTTCAAAGACTTCGAAATATTTTAGGATATTTTAAGATTCCAAGGCATTTTCAAGAGATTTAAATAATTTCAAGGGATTTCCAAGGGTTTTCATCATTTTAAGGGATTTTAATATTTTAATGGATTTCAAAGAATTTATTCACACCAAGTGAGGAATTTCGTAATGTTTCAAACATTTGAAGAGATTTCCAAATATTTTTTGCAATTCATTTGGAATTCACCCTGAATTCTTAATAATTAATCCTGAATTATTTTGAATTCTTCTAAATTCACTCAATTTTATTCAATTAAGTGGATTCTTAAAAAGTTTTTGTTTAATTCTTCTTGACGTCTCTAAAACTCACCTGAAATTCTTAAGCATTTCATCAAATTCTTTTAAATCCTCTTTCATTTTTTCTAAACTGATTTCAAACTTATTCAATTCAATGAATTTTCCATATTTTTGAATTGTTTTGAATTCACTTGATTTCTTTCTATATTCAGCTTGATTTTTTATGAATTTCATCAAATTCTTCTCATTTCCCTTAAATTCCACTAAATTTACTGAAATCAATGGAATTTTTTCGATTTTTAAAATTATTTCCAATTCATTTGAATTCTTTTAAAGTGGTTCGCAGTCATTAGTCACTTTTTTGGTTATAAATTAGTAAGGTTTTCAAGATTTGAAGAGATTTGAATTTATTTTTTGGAATTCACCCTGAATTCTTTTAAATTCTTTGGAATTCTCTTGAAATTGTTTAGTTCCCTTGAATTCTACTAAATTGATTCAATTCAGTGGGTTTTTTTTTTTAAATTTTCAAAAGTTTTTATTTAAATGATCCTGAAGTATTTTAACCTCACCAATTCCTAGCCATTTCATCATATTCTTTGGAAATCCCGTGAATTTTTCTAAGCTCATTTCAAAGTTACTGAAATCAGTCACGTTTTTTCGTATTTTTTAATTTTATTCAATTCATTTGAATTTCTTCAAATTCACCTTGAATTTTTATGAATTTCATCGAATTTTTCTCATTTACCTTAAATTCTCCGAAATTCATTCTAATTTCACGGAAAACAATGGAATTTTTTGGATTTTTAAAATTTTTGCAATTAATTTGGATCCTTTGAATTTAACTTGAATTGTTTTGAAATCTTATGAACTTATCCTGAATTTGTAACCCTTTGAGCGTGAAAAAAGTACCCTATAAGCGTGACAAAAAGTACCCTTTGATCCCTATATTTTATCCCATAGGGACTGTGAGGCCTGTCTTTAGTTCCGCAGTCATTCTGAGTTCTTCTGCATCTGTTCCTAAAATGTTGTAATCATTAAAAAATTCTTGTACTGAATATTCAACTCGAATAATTCATTGAACCTATTTTTGATTGCCCAATTGCTCGCTGACGCATAACGATTTTGGCGTGATCTTTAAACACAGGCAACTGTTTGTTTATATGTCCACGTGTCCCAACCATGTCTATTTTCATCCGACCGCTAGGTCATTAAAATTACTGACGATCTTCATGCCAAGAGAGTCCATCGGTATTTTTTCTTGCTATAATCAGCAAAACAGATCTTCACTCAGTTGCTTTTCCGCATTTCAAAAAAGAAAGTTTGCCAAAGTTCAGGAGATTCTTACGAGAATTTAATGTTTCGTTACTTGCATATACGTAAGCTTTAAATTAAATTTATTCAGAAAAAAGATCTCCTTTCGCTCTGCTGGGATTCGAACGCCAGGTCAACTGATTTCAGGTCAGGTGGCCTAACCACTGAGCTACTAGAAAGATCAGAGGAAGAATCCTTTTTCTGAAATACGCTTTATTTTGCAAGATGTTATATACAAGTCAATTTTTAC
>CAKNYM010051166.1:152026-165301 GCA_932195095.1 Andricus curvator | reverse complement strand
AAAAATCCTACCGGAAGATTAGCCAGATGGGCCCTGTCACTGTTAGACGCTATTTTTAGTTACTTTTTACTACCCCCCCCCCTTTCTTCCTATTATGAGTTAAAAATATTTGATACTAGTATGATAGTACTTGCAATTCTCTGAAAAAAAAATGGTTGAGAATGATATAATTTTAAATTCTTCTTTTTCTCCTGTTTTCAAGAAACTTCCTCATTTTCCCCTTTTTCTCATTTTTTCGCTTAAATGCGAACTGAGTTGATAAAAACCAATAAAAAACCTAACTATGTCTTGTTTGAAGTTTTTTTTTTTGGTTAAAAACTCTACTATTATATTTTTGGTTCGTAATTTATTTCTTTTGGTCAAAAATTCGAACACTTTTTTGAAAACTTAATTATTTTGTTGAAAATGCCACTATTTTGTTAAAAAGTAATCTGTTTTGTTCAAAACCTCAACTACTTGTTTGAAAGTTGAACTAACTTGTGGAAAATTATTTTTTTCTGGAGAAAATTTTTTCGTTTTTTTGTTTCATTGAAAATTATTTTTTTTTTTTGTAAATAAAAATGTAAATATTCTATTTCAGGTTAAAATTGATACCTTCAGTTGACAGCTGATCAATTAGTTGTCAACTGTTTTGTAGAAAATTAAACTTTTTGGTAAAAAATTAAAAAATTTTGGTTAAAAAATCATATTTTTGGGCTGAAAATTCAATTTTTTTAATAAATAAACCATATATCTGCTTCCAAATTTCCACAGTTTTGTTGAAAATTCATCTTTTTGGTAGAAAATTAATCTTTATGGTGGAAAATTCATCTTTTTGGTTAAAAGTTTTGCTATTTGGTTGAAAATTCATCTTTTTTGGTTTCAAATTCACCTCTTTGGTTGAAAATTGGACTATTTTGTTGAAAATTGCGTTTTATTTGTTAAAAATTAATTTTTTATCTAACAATCTAACAATTCTATTTTTATTTGAAAACTCATTCTTTGTTTTGTAAAAAATTATTCTTTTTGGTTGAAAATTCATGTCTTAGGTTCAGGGTTCAACTGGTTGAAAAATCCTTTCTACATTAGTCTTCTTCTTCTTCTACTTCTTTATTCATAATGTGTCCCCTAAGGGTTTACATGACTTCCATTTCTCACAACACTTCCTTCTACATGTTTTATAAATTCTTATCTTTACTATTTACAGTTATTTACACCTATTTACAGAAAATCTTATATCTATATCCTTATTTCTATTTTTTGACGATAGCGCAATTCGGGACGTGTTAGCGAACGAGTGAGCGAGCGATCGAAAGCGAGAGTGCAAGCGAGAGAGAGAGAGAGCGATAACGTACACGCAACTTAATTTACTTATGCTATTACATAACCATTACTTACAAATCTTTACGCTTCTAATCATCCACTCTTCCCCCAAACCATCCTCCCCTAGAATCTTCACCACATTCTCTTGCCAGCTTCCTTTATCTTCCATTCCTCTCCTACATCCTGCCCATACATGCTCCCATGTTTCCTCTTCCCATTCACAGATTCTGCACTTCCTGTTCTCTTTCTTATCCCAATACATACCTGCCCTTACCTCGTTTCCCAATCTAAATATTGCTATTCTGGTCCATCTTTTCTCTCCCCATCCCTTTTCTAAATACTTTGGTACTCCTTCCTTTTTTATCATCTTATACCATTTATTATATTTTGATTCCTCAATCATCCCCCATCTTTCTATTAATTGTCTTTCCCTATCCTTTTCTTCTATTTCTTCATAGTTGACTCCAGTCTCGTCTTCTATACCTCTAGCCTTAAAGAACTCCCTCCTTTCTTCTTCTCATCTCGTTAATTCCATCGCCCTCTCTCTCCTCCCCTCTACCTCCATCAAACACTTTCTCGCCAAGTCCCCTCCCTTTCCCTCCCTCAGCTTCGTCTCAAAATTCCAGGCCCTCTTTCCCGCTCTAGTACTTAATTTATCCCTTTGCGCCTCTTCTCTCACCATATATCCCGGCTTCCTCCAGTCTACCCCTAGCGTCCACCTTATATACCTTTCTTGTAAACTCTCAATCTCTTTCCTCTCTTTCCATCCCCATATCTCTGCTCCATAACCTAATACCGGCCATATCAGCGTATCAAATAACCAGATTCTCCTTCTCCAATTTTTTTAAACCTTCTTTTTTCTATTGCCCATATCTGTTTCATTACCCCTGCTGCTTTTTTTATCCTTTCTTTTATATGAGCTCTATGATCTCCATTTGCTTGCAAGTTATATCCCAAATACTTAAACTCTTTCACTTCTTCTAATTTTATTCCCATCCATCTCCCCGTCAATTATTTCTTTCTTCCCCCTCCTTTCCTAAAACTCATTATCACTGTCTTTTCTACATTTAAATTCAACTTTTTTCCATCTAAGTATTTCTCTAATCCTGTAATTAAGCCTTTCATCCCTTCTTCATCCTCTGCCATCAACACTATATCGTCTGCGTATGCCAGTGTATATATCTTTTCGTTCACCAACCAGAAATGAGCTCCTACTTGCTCTTCTACCTTTACCTTGCTTTTTGTCTCTCTATAAATTTCCGATACTTTCTTTATTAATCCCTCTCGTATCCCCTTTTTCACCATAACTTTTTATATCTCGCCTCGGTCTGATGAGTCAAACGCCGCCTTCAAGTCCACGACTATTGCTACCATTGCCCCTTTCTCACTTTTAATCCTCTTATTTACTAAATAGTTCAGAACATATATATTGTCCATCACCCCCACCCCTTTTCTAAACCCTGTCTGATTCGGTGGCTCTATCTTTTTCTACACAACTTCTTTTTTTAACCTCTCCGATAGAACAGTCACATATACTTTTACAGTGTTGGCATTAGTGTCACTCCCCTATAATCTTTAACCTCTTCCCCTTTTCCTTTCTTCACTATTGGTATCACTACTCCTTCTTTCCATAACTCTGGCCACCCCTCTCCTCTCCATACTCTATTGCATATTATCCATGCCCATTCCTTTAATTCTGTCCCCCCATATTTCCATACTTCATTTGGAATTTCATCTATACCAGGTGCCTTTCCATCTTTCATCATCCCTAATACCTTGTCTATTTCTTTCCTTGTAATGTCCTCCTCCTCATCTGTTTCCCTACCATCTTTTCCTCCTTTCCTAACTTTCCTCTCTACCCCTCCTAGTAATTCCATAAAATATTTTTTCCATTCTACCATCTCAATATCCTGGATTACTCGTTTCCTTCTTCGTCTCTCTCTATTTACCACCTTCCAAACCTCTTCTTCCGTCCTAGCCTTCTCCGCTTCTTCTTCAAAGCTTTTATTTTCCTCCTCTTTTTTTTTTGATCACACAACTCAGTATACTCCTTCTTTTTTCTGCTATATTCTTCTCCACTACTTGTCCCTTTTCTCCATTTTCTTAATTCCCTTTTCACTTCCTTCTTCTTCTGTTAACAATTCTCATCCCATCCACTTCTATCGCCTCCTTCACTAACTTCTTTTTTGCTTGTGCACTCTAATACTCCTTTTATTTCTCCTATAATTATTTCCATTTCCTCGTTTACGTTTCCTTCCCCTATTTTGATATTCCTGACTTTTTCTTTAAACTGTTCTTTACCTTTCATTGACCAATCCCCTCTTCCTGCTCTTTTTACTTTTGCTTTCTTTTTAGCCTTATTGATCTTACTCATTTCTCCCTCCACTGTCACTATTAAGGGAAAGTGATCCGAATCTACATAATTCCCTACCTCTAGTTTCTTAACCTTCTCTCTAACTTCGTCGTCCACTACCACATAATTAATTACCGTTCCCCTCTTTCCTCCTGAACGTGTATATTCCCCTTCCTCATCCCCCTCTATACTTCCGTTTAGGATAAACTATCCCATCTCCGCTAGGCTCTTCAGCAACTTCTTTCCCTCCCCATTCAGTATCTTGTCCTTGGATTTTCTCCCTCGCTCTCCATCCCATTCCCTTCCTCCTCTATCTCCTGCTCTCGCATTAAAGTCTCCCCCTATTATAAGCCTACTCTCTTGCTTATTTTCTTCCATCAGTTCCCTCATCTCCTCTGATTTTTCCTGCATATCACCGTTCACATAAACCCCCACTATCTTCCACCTCTCTCCTCGCATATTTATCTCTTCTACTATTAATCCTTCTTTATGTCCTATCAAATCTTTTTTATCCTTCTCTGTTATACATTCGTTCCTTACACCCATCACCATTCCTCCCATTGCTCTGCCTTTTTTATTCTTCCTCTTTGCATTTTGAACCTGCCATTTGTAACCTCTTGGTAATCTTCCCCTTACTCTTTCCCATCCCTTTTCATCTAGCCACGTCTCCATCATTACTACTACATCCCATTGTGTTAAATTTTTCATAAACTCCCTATCCTTTCTTTCTAATCCTGCTATATACCAGTAGCATATCTTCCAATCTTCCCTACTTTTGTTTCTCGTCTCTTTTTGTTTCCTACTATTTCTTATTTCTTCATCTCCCGTTCCTTTCTCCCCTAGTTTCCCGACTCCTCATTATTTACTATCCGTTCCTTGTCCTCGTCCCAATTCCACCATACACCTTCTATCAGTATTCTCCCATACTTAACCCATGTTCTTCTTCCCTTTTTTCTTTCCTCTTCCGCTATTTTCCTCAACTTATACTGCATGTTTCTTTCTACCCATGTCAAATCATCCTCTATTCTCTCCGAGCTTCCATATGACACCCTCTTCTTTGTCATCACTTCCCTCTTATGTCCCCATTTCTTCAGTTTCACTAGTACCATTCTGTCCGCTCTTCCCGTCCTACACTTCGCACTTCCTCTATCTCTACCTTAGCATCAATCCTTTTTAGTACTTCTTGCACGCCTTCCATTATCTCCTCCCCTCTAATCTTAGACCCTTTATCACTATATTTCTTTTTCTTTCTTCTCTCTCTTCCTTTTCCAGTCTTTGTTCTATCTTTCTCAACCTTTCCTCCTCCTTATTCCCATCTCCCCACCTCCAGACTCACGGTTTGCGCTTTCTATTTTTTTTATTCTTCCTTCCAACTCGTCTACCTTTTTATTAGGCTCTTCCTTCTTTTCTAGTCTTTGCTCCAACGTCTGCATCCTTTTCTCTAGCTTTTCCCTGACTTCATCCCATTTCCTCATTTCTTTCCTAATTTCGGCCATTGCCTGCCTGATTTCTTTCCTTATTTCCTCTACCCGTTTCTCCTGCTTTTCTTCATACATCCCCATTACTTCTATCATCATTTCGCGCGTTTCTTTCAATCTTTCCTTTTCCAACGGATCTTTAGCCTCAGCTCTGTCTCTATCTGTCCCCTTATTTTTCTCAACCTTCTCTACAAAACTATGTTTTTCTGGCGCCGATCTATGCATTTTTTGATTTTTCAAGCTTGACTCTATATCTTCCTTTTCCTCACTGCTTCCCCTCTCCTCTCTCTTCCTTTTGATAAATGCCTCAATGGATCCCACGCTCTTCGCCCTCAATCTATCCTTTTCTACTGTTTTCCTATACTTCCCCCTTGCTCTCCTTTCTTTGTTCTCCCCTATCGGTGTACTGAAAACGTCGTGGTCTAAATGCCTGTTTTCCTTGCTGACATTCGCTCCGCTAGCCATTAATCCAATTCAAACTCTCCCGCCTTCTATCGTTCTCTGTCTCTATCTATCGTCGCGTCTACCTGCCTTGCCTTTCTCCTTCTCTACCCTGCCCTGCTGCGACCAACCTGGTCCTCCCACCCTGTCACAAACTTTATCCCGAAAAATATCCTCACCCCCTTGTCAATCTTTCAATCTCTCAATCAATCCCTCACAAACGAACCCTTCTATACTCATCCACAATCCACTCACCTCAAATTTCACCACAACCATCCGAAAAACTCAGCATCAAACTTTCACCGCTATCACACACTTTCACGCGGGAAACGGAGGTCCTTCTACATTAGTCGAAAATTAGTTTTTAAACTGAAAATTTAAGTATTCCACTTTTGATTTTAAACCGGTATTTTTGAAAAGAAAATTAAATTTTTTTACAGTTTCGTCACTTTAGTTAAAAATTAATTTGATTGGTTGAAAACTCAACTATTTTGTTGGAAATTATTTTTTTTTTAAATTTAATTTTTTTAAATGAAGATGTAAATGCGAAAATGTAATCACTCAAATATTTTTTGTAAATAAAATTTCTCGCAGAAAATTAATCTTTTTGTTTGAAAAGTAGTTTTTTTTATTGAAAATTAATTTGTATAACTACACATTTAACTACTTCCATTTTTCGTCGAAATTATTTTTTTACATTTAATCTTTTTGGTTCAAAATTCATCTGCTTGGTTAACATTTTTTTTCTTATTGAAGATGCATCGTTTTACTTCAAAATTCACTTATTTTGTGGAAAATTCTTTTTTTTTTTTTAGTCGAAAATTAAATTTTTTTGTCGAAAATGCATTTTTTTGGTCAAATTTTTTTTTTTTTTTTGTTGAATTCGGCCTTATGACCTAAAACCTCAAAATTTTGGATGAAATTTTTTTTTCTTTATTGATTGAAAAATCTTTTTTGGTTGAAAATTCAATTTTTTGTTAAAAATTCGTATTTTTTGGTTTAATTTAACAGTTTTTCATTGAAAATTGAAATATTTTGTGGTGAAAATATTGTCTATTACACTTTTTGTTAAGAATTCATTTTGTTATCAAGGATTCATTAATTTGATTGAAAATTTAACTATTTTGTTAAAAATTCCCTTTTTCTTGGTTGAGAATTAATTATCTTAACTAAAAATGTAATTATAAAATTTTACATTAATAAATCTTAAATTTTTGTCAGTTCAGTTATGGACACAATTGTGAAATTATTAGTGAAGTTAATGCAATTAATTAATTAATTAATGCAAGTTAACTAACATAATTTTCTAAACAATTAATTATTGTTTATACCCACCTTCTCTTAGATAATTGCTGGAAAGTTGTGGTTTTTTCCGAATTTTCTTAATTTATTGTGCCTTTCTAGTCATCAATAAATAATAAATGAATCTAAGAGAAAATAATTATAAATAATCATAAATTGTTTAAAAAATTATGTTTGTTAACTTGCATTAATTATTACAAGTATAATGAATTTCTTTGGAATTAAACTTGTAGGTGTTGTGTAGAAATTAATCACATCTCTCCTCAGCTTAGTAGGTAAGAGCATCAGACCGGCAATGTGAAGGACCTGGGTTCGGATCCCAGCGGAGCTTGAGAGCAATTTTTTCACAATTCAGAAATAAAAATCACTATAAAAAAAAATTTAATTTCAGGCCAGTAGAAAAAACAATTACTATCAAATTATTTGATACAATTTATCTGGTTAAAACAATAACATCAAAAGATATTAATATTTATTATTTATTCCTAACTGAAAAATCAAGGAAAAGCTCAAAATTACAGAAAAACATGTAACTTTCTAGCATTACTCTGAAAAAAGATTTTCATGAACAATAATAAACCCAATTTTTTACTTATGGGATTTTTTTGGGGCCCCATAAATTAGACTTATGGGGGTGATATTTAAAAAGTAATCATTAGGGTGGTCCAAACATTTTTTTTTCCAATTTTCATGCATATCGCCCGGAAATTTGTAAGAATTGACAAAAAAATAAATACATTTTTTTTTTAAAGAAATGTATTTAGAGATGGCGCGAAGTTTAGTACGTATTTCCCATAAGAAAAGAAGACGTTTTTGTAAATTTTATTCCGAATCGTCAATATTAGCTGAATCGAGTTGAAAATCAAAATTTATTTTCAAAATCAGCCATAGAATACGAATAAAATATTACTTTTAAATATCATCACCATAAGTCTGTCTTATGGGGTCCCGAAAAACCCCATAAGTGAAAAAATGGGTTTTGCGAGTTTTTTGCGCTAATAATGTTTTTTTTTTTGCGTTTTTTAAAATTCAACTTGTTTCACGTATGGGGTTTTTTTGGAACCCTATAAAACACACTTATAGGGGTGATATTAGAAAAATAATAGTTCATTTGTATTCGATAGCTAATTCTCAAGAGAATTGTTGAGTTTCAACTCGATTCAGCTAATATTGACGATTCTGAATAAAATTTACAAAAATGTATTTTTTTCTTATGGGAAATACGTGTTGAGCCTCATGGGGCTTTCATAAATTATTTTTCAAATTTTAACGCATATCGCCCGGAAATTTGTTCGAATCCACGAAAAATTATTCACATTTTTTGTTTAAAAAAAATTTTTTTGAGAGGTGGCGCGATTCCCATGAAGTTTAACACTTATTTCCCATAAGAAAAAAGACGTTTTTGTAAATTTTATTCAGAATCGTCAATATTAGGTGATTCGAGTTGAAACTCAACATTTTTATCAACAATTAGCCATATAATACGAATAATATATCACTTTTTAAATATCACCCCCATAGGTTTATTTTATAGGGTCCCAAAAAAACCCCATAAGTGACAAAATTTGTTTTGGGAGTTTTTGGCGCGAATTATGATTTTTACGCGGTTTTTAAAATGCAGATTGTTTCTAATACATAAAATAATACTATTTACTGATAACTAGATGTTTACATAAATAGTTTAAACAATTTATTATTGTTTTTAGCAATTTTTTCTGAGAATAGAGATAGAAAGTCGCGGTTTTCTCCAAAAATTTTTATTTTTTGTCCAATTTTCGATTAGATTAGGGTAATACCTTATTTTTGTGATGAAATATTATTGTTTAAACAATTTATTATTATTGTTAATATAAGTCTCTTAGAATAATGCTAGAAATGGCAGTTTTTTCATAAATTTTTGACTTTTTATCTAATTTTTAATCAGAGTAAGGTAAGTAATTAATTGTGACTTAATCAGTAGAGTAGTAATTAATTTAAGTTGACAAACATAATTGTTTAAACAATTTATTATTTGTTCATAACTGAAAATGCAAATAAAAGTTAAAAATTTCAAAAAAATCCGCAACTTTCTAGCACTAATCTAAGAGAAGATAGTTATAAACAATAGTGAATTGTTTGAACAATTATTTTTGTTAACTTCCATTAATTATTATCTCAATAAGTCAAAAGTGAAAAAAAGTTGAGAATTAAAAAAAAACCGCAACTATCTGTCATAAATATAGATGAAGATAGTTATAAACAATAATGATTTGTTCAAACAATTATTTTTGCTGAATTTGATTAATTATTAAGTCATTTCAAGTGAAAAATAGACAAATAGCAATTTCGGAAAAACCGCAACTTTCTACCATTAAGCAAAAAGAATATTATTAACAATGATGCTAAATTGTTTAAACAATTATTTTTGTTAACTTGAGTTGATTTTTACTACACTCTGAATAAAAAGTGGACAAAAAGTTATAAATATCAGGAAAAAACCGCAACTATCTAGTATTAATATAGAAGAAGTTAGCAATAATAATTTGTTTAAACAATTATTTTTAATAGATTGAATTAAATATTAACTCACTTTGAGTGGAGAGGGGACAAAAAGTAGAAAATTTTAGGTAAACCGCAATTTCTAGCATTATTCAAAGTGAATATTATTAACAATAATAATATTTTGATCAATCAACAATGTTTGTTAACATTAATTAACTATTACCACACTCTAATTGAAATTTGGACAAAAAGTGGAAAATTTGAGAAAAACCGCGACTTTATAACTATTTCAAGAGAAAATAGCTAAAAACAATAATAACTTGTTTTTAAAAAATAAAAATAAAATCATAATTAGCGCCAAAAACCCACAAAACCCATTTTCTGAATAAAATTTATAAAAACGACTTGTGTTATGGGAAATGTGTCTTAAACTTCATGGGGCTTGCGGCACCTCTAAATCCTATTTAATAAATCTCCTCCAGAAAAAATCTCGAAATCTATCGAATTATCTCGAAATCTCTCGAAATCTATCGAATTATCTCGAAATCTCTCGAAACCTATCGAAATCTCTCGAAACCTATCGAAATATCTCGAAATCTATCGAAATTTATTATATTGTTATTGTAAATACGTACAATTTTATTATATTCTAAATGTAAGTTATAGTTTTTATTGGATTAAGACTGCGTGACTTGTTGCTGTTTTAAGCCTTTTGTTTGAGGCTTTAGCGGAGACAGAGATGGCGGAGATGAGGTTGAGGCAGTGTTGCCAAGTTTTGCATTACTTGTTGTTGTGTTACGCAGAGAAAAGGTTGGAGCAGTGTTGCCAAGTGTTGTTTTTGATGCGAAGCTATTACTATAACCTCAATTTTTCTGTCACGAGGTTTATTTTTCAATTGTTGTTGGAGCTGTGTGGTTAAAGCAGTGTTGCAATAAATTTTCCTGCAGGCATATCGTTTGATGTTTCTAAAGGTAGGTATAATGAATCATAATCTGAATTCTTCACTGTAAAAAAGTTGATGTATCATGTAGAACGTTCGAAACTTTTCGGGTCACCTGTAACGTAGTGAATCTACGTATTTTTTTGTAAATTGAATGTAGATAATTTAAGTTACAAAAGGCTTGTGATTTCACAACCAGCTGTCAAATCACAGTTCGTTTTTAAAGTATTTTAAAAATATCTGAAAATAAATTCGGCTTGTGATATAACTAATCTTTGTAATGATTAATCATTTTAGTTTTTAAAAAAATGAGGAATTGGAATCATGATGTAAGGATTAAATAATAATACAAATTGTATTTAAAAATATATGAACGTTTCAATTATGCACGGATAACACTTTAAAGAACATTTTTATTCAAAATAAACATTTCAAGTTGCATTCAAGTTTCGCGAACGTTTTAAAATATAATAAATAATGTATTAACATTTTTATTATACACTGTCGTCAAACAGAAAAAGAACGATAAAAACGTTGATTTGCATCCGAATTCTGCTTTTTTGCAATCACAATGTTTCTGCGTCCAGCGCACAAATCAGAAATTACAAAATTGCCTCACATTACATATCGTATGTAATTGTACCACTGTCCACACATAACCTTACTATCATGTTCTCAAATGACAGTGCACTTGTTAAATTGATTTCCATTTTGTGATTTTGCAATCGACAGATAAATTCATAGGTCATTATTATTTTACCACGTTTAAGGTGACCCGAATAGTTGCCAACGTTCAACGTAGTAATTTCACTGAATATTGTAATATTATTTTTATATTTTTTTTTTAATTATGTTTAAAAATTTTTAAGATTATAAATCTCATGTTTTATCACACTGATACAGGAAGTTGAACAACATATGCAATTGTGATAAGAAATTCCATTTGTAGTTTGATCTCGCGAAACACGGTAAATTTGGTGAATTACCACAAGTCAAATTACAACTGATCAGTCCTTTTATTTTCACTTTTTTTACAGTGAATTTATATGCAAGTGTCAGTTATATTATAATTTAATTGTGAAACTCGAATTACATTATTATTTTATTGAAAATGATTATTAAAGATATATAATATTAGCAAAATTTTTGTTTCAGTTTCTTTATTACACTTTGGAAAAGAAAATAGATATATCTTCGAAAATTTATCTACATGTATGAACACTTTGTTGGTCATCTTTTTTTACATACAGAATCGTGTTCATAGGAATTTTATTACCAACGATAAATTTAAGAGGTAATTTTTTTTATTTCCATGCCTTTGATAATAATTTAATTACTTGTTTTGATAATTATGTGGAATTAAATTATGTACTTTATATATAAAAACAAACTGTGCAAAAGTAATCATTGTACGAAAGCCGCTTTTTGAGTTTGTAAAATATATTAATTATTGCTTCGGAAACCGCTCATTTTAGTTCTAATTAAAAGAAATTGACAGAACACTGAAAAATATAATTAAAAAATGTGAAAGATGTAAAAATATTAATACGCTTAGAGTAAACATAAGCTCACTTTTTCCCATTTTTTCTTGATTAAATTGGTACCATTTTTGACAAATTAACAACCTCAGCAGTGTCTTATAATTCTTCAAAATATTTTGAAATACATTAAAATAAATTGCATTATTTTGAAATTTTAAAATAACATAATATCTTTTTGAATATATTGAAATGATTATAATAAGGTTTATTGCTTTTCCTGTTATCTAAATATGAATTAATGAAAATGATTTAAAATTCAAAACGTATTTTTTTTTAATTGATAATTTCATTATTTTAAAATAATTTTTTATTCTCAATAAGGAATATTATGTGAATTCAACGATTGCAATACGTTTTTAAAGAAATTTAAGTGATTTTAATAGGGTGTATTATAAATATGAATAATATTTAATAATTTTGAATTGAGTTTTTGTTATTTTAGTATTTTTAAGGGATTATAAGTTATTTCCTCATTCTTGAGAATATTTTAAGATATGCATCTCTTTAAAATGCTCTGTATGCTTTTCAAATACCCTAAAACATGTCCAAAGATATGAAATTCCTTCAAAATATTAAAATAAATAAAAAATTTCTTGGAATCTTCTGAAATTCTCTCAATAGAAATTTTAGTAGATTTTAAGATATATTGAAGACTGAATAAATTGCAAGATATTTCTATTGAAATTGTAATAAAATTAAATGAATTTGAGTCGAATTTTATGAAGCTTAAAATGCTTCATGGGTTTTCAAATGAAATTTGTAATTTTAAAATAATTAATGTGATTTAAGACATTGTGATTACTTTAAAGAAAATAATGTAAGTGATTTTAATTGACTTGATAAAGTTTGAATATATTTTAACTGCGTTCAAGGAAATTAAATATAATTTGGGTTATTTTATAATATTTCAAGTTATTAAAAAATGTAATATTTGATAATATTTCAATGAACTAAGATAGATTTGGAGTAATTATAATAATAAAAAAATAAGGTTATAATGAATTTTTATATATTTGAAGATATTTCAAGTAATTCAAGAAAGTTCAAAAGGATGTTAGAATATTTTAAAAAGTTTAAAGTATTTTCAAAATACTTCAATATGATTTTATGAATTAAAAGTGATTTGACATTAAATATATAAATAATGTAATATCCGTTTCAATATTTTTAAATTATATAAATTATGTTTATGAAATTATGAAAGTAAATTTCTTTTTTTTTTCAATTGTTTCAGAACATGAAAATATTTCTTTAACCTCAATAATTGGTTTTATGTGATTTTAACAAATTTATATAGCTCTTAAATAATTACAACGTATGTCAATGGAGTTTAAGTGAGTTTGAAGATAATTCAAATAATAATTTAAAGTGATTTTAAGTTATTTTACACATTTAAATAGATATTACATTATATTTAATGTACCTGAAGTTCCGAAT
>CAKNYM010051166.1:136094-152016 GCA_932195095.1 Andricus curvator | reverse complement strand
AAAAATCCGTCAGTGGCTTCTACCAGTATTATAAAAAAAGTTTTTATTATAACCTGTTGTAAGCTACTAACGGGTTTTTATTGATCTAACCAGTTTGAATAAAATAATTTTTATAAATCATTTTATTAAAAATTATTATTTAAGATATATATTATTAGTACATTTTTTGTTTCAGTTTATTTTTTACATTTTGGAAAAGGAAATAGATATATCTTCCAAAATTTATCTACATATTTGAATACTTTGTTGGTCATCTTCTTTTATATACAGTATCGTCTTCATCTGAATTTTATTAATGACGATAAATTTAAGAGGTAATTTTTAAAATTGTTATGATTTTGAGAATAATTTAATTATTTTATTTTACATTTTTATTCATAACAAACATTTTTGTTTCAGGTCCCTAAACTGAAATTTGAAAGAAGTAATTTCAGTTATATATGAATTTTTTTAATTTGGTTTCTTTTTATAATTACTGCAATTTATTGTAAAATCATGAGATTATAAAAATACATTTTTGTGTATTATAAATAATAAAAGGTATAAGTTTATGTGATTATATGAGATTTTCCATGAGATTATTAGTTGATGAGCCTATGAGTTTATGTGATTATATGAGATTTTCCATGAGATTATTAGTTAATGAGCCTATGAGTTTATGTGATTATATGAGATTTTCCATGAAATTATTAGTTAATGAGCCTATGCGTTTATGTGATAATATGAGATTATGAGTTAATGAGCATATGAGAAACACACCTATATACATTCACATATTTTTTCATATTTAAACATTGTTTGAAACTGATTCCAATATATTAAAAAATAATCAGAATATGCCGCGAAAAATAAAACATTCAGATGTGAACAAAATAAAAGGGATTAAACGTCATAATAATACTGCAAGACAACGTATGCACCATTTGCATAATAATATGAAACATAGTAACATTGTTCTTTTAAATGAATCGCAAGCACAATCATTAAATTCAAATATAATAATCGTAAATGATTTTTCGGGATCACGTCCATTTATAGTACATGAAGACAAACAATTAATGAATTGTGATACTTCATTGAATAATTGTAACATTGTTTTGGCAGATGATTCACAAATGCAATCATCAAATTCAAATATAATAATTTCAGATAATATTTCTGAATCACAGCAAGTTACGGTACATGAAGGCGAAAAATTAATTGAATGTGATACTTCATTGAATAATAGTAACATTGTTTTGTCATATGATTCACAAATGCAATCAACAAATTCAAATATAATAATTTTAGATGATATTTCGAAATCACGGCAAGTTACAGTACATGAAGACGAACAATTAATTGAATATGATACTTCATTCATGAACAGTAACATTGTTTTTTCAGATGATTCACAAATGCAATCATCACATTTAAATATGATAATTTCAGATGATATTTCTGATCCACGTCAAATTACCGTACACGATGAAAAACAATTAATTGAATGTGTTACAATCATTGAAGAATCTAAAATGGAAAGTTATTTGGGTGAAATGAAATATATATGTATTCACTGTAATGCCAAACATTTTCAAGGAGAAAAAGTAAAATATAAAGGAAAAAATTCATTTAATGACTGTTGCGGGCATGGTGGTGTACGTTTTGAAAATACACAAGAATTTCCTGCAGAGTTGAGATCTTTATTGGATGGTTCACATCCCAAATCTAATCACTTCAAACAACATATAAGAGCTTACAATCATTCTTTTTCTTTTGCATCTTTTAATGCTAATATTGTGCAATTTAGTAATTTACGTGCAGGACCATATTGTTTCAAAATTCAAGGGCAGATTTATTATCAAATAAATAGTGCACTATATCCAGAAGAAGGTGAAAATCCTTCTTATGGTCAAATATTTATTTATGATACAAACGAAGCAGTTGAACATCGGTTGAATCATAATAATAAACTCGATAATGAAATTTTAATGACTATTGAAAATATTATGAGAAATTTCAATGCGTATACGAAATCTTATAAAATGATGGCTGAAGTTATAGAAATGGAAAAAGAATTATGTGTGCAATCAAATCAAGAGTTACCTGAGTTAAAATTATTATTTACTCTAAAAAAGGGAGTGGATCGTAGGCGTTTTAATTTTCAACGTACAAATGAAGTAGCGGCAATTTTCAACACTAACTCTGAAGGGGAAATTCCAGAATCATATGTGACAATTTATAACAATTGTACGAAATCGTTACAATTGGTGAATAGTTTGGATCCTAATGTTGATCCTTGGATTTACCCTATTTTTCATCCATTAGGAAATAAAGGTTATGATATTAATATGATGCGTGCAGATAAAACTTATAGATTAAAAAAACATAAAATTAGTAGGGCAGATTATTTGAAATATAATATTGCAATAAGAGAAGAATTTAATCCTTTTTTGTTAGGTGGTAGATTACTTCAACAATGGTTAGTTGATAATTATGTTAAACTTGAAAAGGATAGACTTCATTATTTCAGAAATAATCAATTGAAAATAAGAGCAGAGTCATATAAAGGATTAATTGATCACTTGCAACATAGAGCGGATGAAATTAATAGTCACATTGGAAAATTGGTAGTGTTGCCATCAACGTTTATTGGTTCTCCAAGAAATATGATGCAGCTTTATCAAGATTCAATGGCGATTGTAGCTAAGCATGGCAAGCCTGACTTATTTATAACTATGACGTGCAATCCGAATTGGAGAGAAATTAAAGAAAATTTGTTAATGAATCAAACAGCTGCCGATAGACCAGATATTGTTGGTAGAGTTTTTTCTTTGAAAGTAGATTGCTTATTAGATGAAATTGTAAAAAAAAAAATGTTTGGAGATGTATTGTCATATGTATCTGTAATAGAGTTTCAGAAAAGAGGATTACCACATATACACTTATTAATCATATTAAAACAAGATTCTAAATTGTTATCAGTCGAAAGTGTGAATCGTTATATTTCTGCTGAAATTCCTGATCCTGATTTCAAACCATATTTACATAGTATTGTAATGAAAAATAACATTCATGGACCTTGCGGAAATTGGTGTGTAATTGATGGTAAATGTTCTAAACATTTTCCAAAGGAATATTCTGAAGTAACTACCTTTACTAAAAATAGTTTCGTTAATTATCAAAGAACAAATAACGGAAAAAATTACGAACGAATGAATGGGTATATAGTTGACAATCGACACGTAGTTCCGTATTGCCCTGAACTTACTTTAATGTTTAATTGTCATATAAATGTTGAGGTTGTTTCAAGTATTCAGTCTGTGAAATATTTATACAAATATATATATAAGGGTCATGATGCGGCATCGATATTAATCACTGATAGTAATGGGCATACTACTCTGGGATATGATGAGATTAAACAGTATGAAGAAAATCGATATGTTGGACCTGTTGAAGCATATTGGCGTATTGCATGTAAAGCTTTATTCAAGAAAAGTCATAGCATTACTCGTTTGCCTGTACATTTAAAAAATGAACAAAACGTTTTTATTTCTGAAATAAATAATGGGGATGATATTTCTTTTAATTTAAATAAAAAAAGCAAGCTATTAGATTATTTTGACTTGAATAATCGAGATCCCGAAGCTTCTAATTATTTCTATACGGAAATTCCTGAACATTATACATGGAAAGAAAATAGTTGTGAGTGGGTTAAACGAAAAGGTTGTCTCAATACAATCGGAAGAATGTATTCTGTTAGTCCGTGTCAAGTCGAACTTTTCCATTTGCGTTTATTATTATTGTCAGTGAAAGGCAAAACATCTTTTAATGATTTACGTAAAGTAGATGGAGTTATTCATGATACGTTCATTTCAACTTGTATTGTAATAATTTGATGGAACCTTAAAGGGCTGTGCATATTTTAGGGTATTTGAAAAGAATCCAAGGAATTTGAGATGCCAAAAGATTTTAAAGAGTTTGAAATATTTGAGGACATTTTAACCGATTTCAAGGAATTTTCAAGTGATTTTAGTCATTTAGTGGATTTTAAGTATTTTAGAGTATCTTAAAAGATTGAAAAGTATTTTCGGGAGCTTTAAAATGTTTCGAGTAATTTTAAAATATTTAAACTAAATCTTTAGGAAATTTTAAAAGATTGCAAGAATTTTCAAAAGTTTAAAGTGATTTAAAAGAACTGGAAATATTTTAGGGAATTTTGCAGGTATTTGTTTTAAAAATTTCGAAGGAATTTGACGGATTAGGAGAGTTTTAGATAATTTCAAAAGAATGCAAGGTATTTTCAAAAGATTTACATAATTTAAAGGTGATTAACATTTTTTTTGAGGATTTGAAAACTTTTGGAGTATTTAAAAAATTCCCAGGAATTTTCAATTTATTTCAGTAATTTAATTGATTTCAGAAAATTTGAGATATTTTAGAGTATTTAAAAAAATGTCACGGCATTTTCGAAAGCTTTACAACATTTTAAGGAATTAAACACAAATTTTAAGGGTTTGAAAACTTTTAGAGTATTTTAAAAGATTCTAAGGAATTTTCAGTTGGTTTCAGTAATTTAAATGATATCATATGATTTTAAAAGATTCTGAGTCATTTTCGAAAGCTTTAAAAAGTTTCAAGTGATTTTAAAGATTTCAAAGAACTTGAAAAATTTTAGGAAATGTTTGAAGATTTGAAGAAATTTTGTATTTATTTCAATAATTTGACGAAATTTCAAAGGATTGGAAATATTATAGGGTGCTTTGGAAGAACCTCAGGCATTTTCAAGAGATTTAAATAATTTCAATGGATTTTGAAAGGTTTTCAAGGATTTGAAATGTTTTAGGGTATCTTAACAGATTCTAAGGAATTTTCAATTGATTTCAGTAATTTAATTGGATTTCAGAGGATTTAAAAAATATCAAGTGATGTTAAAAGATTTCAACTGAATACATATTTTAGGAAAATATTTCAGAGAATTTCAGAAGATTCCAAGGAATTTTTTTTTTATTGCAATAATTTGGAGAAATTTTAAAGGATTGGGCATATTGTAGTGTATTTTAAAAGAGTCCAAGGCATTTTAAACAGATGTCACTAATTTCAAGGAATTTTAAAAGATTTTAAAGAGCTTAAAATATTTAAGGGAATTTTGAAGGATTTCAAAGAATGTTGTATTTATTTCAATAATTTGAAGGAATTTTTAAAGATTATAAATATTTTAGGGTATTCTAAAAGAATCCAAGGTATTTTCAAGAGATTTTAACAATTTGAAGGAATTTCGACAAAATCAGAGGATTTGAAAACTCTTAGAGTTTTCTTTAACATTCCAAGGATTTTTCATTTGACTTCAGTAATTTAATTGATTTCAGAGTATTTGAAATATTCTAGAGTAATTTAGAAGATTCCAAGGCATTTTCGGAAAAAATGTCAAGTTTCAAGGAATTAAAAAAAAGTTTCAAGGATTTGAAAATCTTTAGATTATTCTAAAAGATTTCAAGGAGTTTTCAATTAGCTTCAGTAATTCAATTGATTTCAGAGGATTTGAAATCTTTTTGAGTATTTTAAGAGACTCCAAGGCATTTTCGAACGCTTCAAAAAGTTGCAACTTTCAAGTAATTTTAAAATATTTCAAATAAATATTTAACGAATTTGAAAAGATTCCAAGGCATTTCCAAGAGATTTCAATAATTTAAAAGAATTTCAAAAAATTTAAAAAAGGTTCAAGTGATTTTTAAAGAATCGAAGGATTTTTTTATTTTAATAATTTGAAAGAATTTCAAAAGATTGGAAATATTTTAGGGTGTTTTTAAAAATTGCCAGGGATTTTGAGGGCTTGAAAAAATTCAAGGAATTCCAAAATATTTTGAAGGATTTCAAATAGCTTAGGGTATTTTGAAAGATCCTAAGGATTTTTAAATTTATTTCAGTAATTTAATGTCACTCATAAGATTTGAATTATTTAATGTTATTTTAAAATATTCTAAGGCATTTTCAAGAGCTTCAAAATGTTTCAATTGAAATCAAAAGATTTCAAAGTATTTGAAAATTTAAGAGTATTTCAAAAGATCATAATGAATATTTAATTGATTTCAGAGGATTTGAAATATTTTAAAGTATTTAAAAAGATTCTAATGCATTTTCAAGAGATTTGAAAAAATGTTCATGGGTATTGTATCAAAGAGTTTCCTAAAATTTCGAAAATATAGACCGTTTTGATAGGACCTATGCCAGGTTTTAGGGTATATTAAAAGATTCCAAGGAATTTTTAATTGATTTCGGTAATCAAAAATATTTCAGGGTACTTCAAAGATTCCGAAGCACTTTCAAGAGATTTACAAATTTTAAGGCATTCCAAAAGATTTTAAAGTTCTTGAAATATCTTACGGTATTTTTAAAAGATTGCAGTAATTCGAAGTGATTCAATTCTTTCTCTTTTTTCCTCCGTTATTTATTTGTCTCTAATGAGCCGAAATGGAGGTAGTTTGGAAACCTAATTTTGGTTTGGAATGTATTCCATGCTCTTTTTGCATAAAATCATTCATAAGAAAGTAGATTTCATTTTGATTTCAAATTTAAAAAAAACCATTTCTCACTATTTGAGGGCTTTTCAAAAGGGCACTTTCAGAAGATTTGAAAAATTTCTAGGAATTTCCAAGGATTTGACTGATTTTAAGGTATTTGAAAAATTTGCATAGTGTATTAGCTCACAACGTATTTTGATAAATTTTCCAGGATTTCAAGTTATATCTTCAGATTTCATGTAATTTCAAGGGATATCATAATATTTCAATAGATTTCTAAGAATTTATTCACAAGAATTCATGGATTTCGTATGATTATTCAAAAATATTTTCAAATATTTCAAGGTATTATCAAATATTTCAAAGAATTTGAAAGATTTTAGGATATCTTAAAAGATTCCAAGGAATTTTCTATTAATTCAAAGAATTTGAAATATTTAAGGTATTTTTAAAAACCAAAGGAATTTCCAAGTGCTTCAATACATTTCAAGGCAATTAAACAGATTTTAAAGGATTTGGAATATTTAAGGGTATTTTTAAAAACTTCAAGGGATTTTCAAGAACTTTACAAAGTTTGAAGTGATTTAAAGAGCTTCCAAAGAATTTGAAATATTTTAGGGAATTGTAAAATATTAAAAGGTAATTTATAATTAAAAATTTAAATTAATATGAAAATTTTTCTATTAATTTATTATTTCATGATATTTTAAAAGATTCCAAGGGATTTTTGTAAAATTTCCAAGGATTTCTCTGTTTTTGAAGGGTTTTAGAAGCTTTCTAGGTTTTTGAATAAATGTCAAGGATTTTAAGAGGTATTGTCAGATTGAATAGAATTGCACGAGATTTCATTTCGAATTCACCCTGAATTCTTATAAATTCTTTTTAATTCTGCAGAATTTTTTTAAATTGACGTGATTTCTTTAAAATTCATCTAATTTTACTGAAGTCGATGTATTTTTTGTTCTTTTTAGTTTTTGTTTAGTTCATCTGGAAGTCGGCACTTCATCAAATTCTTTTAAATTTCCTAGAATTTTTCTAAACTCATTTTAAACTTTTACTGCATTCAATGCATGTTTTCATATTGTTCATTTCTCTTAAATTTCACTAAATTCACTCCAATTCAACTGAAATCAAAGAAATTTTGGGGATTTTTTCAATCTTTCTGAATTTAAGTTGAATTGTTTTGAAGTCTTATGAAATTATCCTGAATTCGTTACAATTTACCTGGAAGTTTTAAAATGTCATCGAATTCTTTGAAATTCTTTTAAATTCAAAAGGACATTAGTTACATTACCAATCCTCATAAGTCACTGTTAGTCACTTTTTGGGTTGGGAATAAATCGCTTTTGGTCAATCCTTTTGTTTAAATATGTCACTCTTTCAATTTTTGCAAGCAAATTAAGCTGTGGCAGCCTAATACATGTAAATTGAAAATGCATAAATTCAAATTTGTTTTGATCCTATTATAAAAGATTCTATATGTTAATAAAGTTACAAGTTCAGAATTTTGGTCTCATTAATGGCCAGGGAATTTTGAAAATGAAGTGTTGCGAAAACCCTGATAATATATATATATATATATATATATATATATATATATATTCGGTATTCGGTTTTGATTCCTTGGGATTCGAACCGAAGGGCCTATGACAAAGCCACCGGACGCGTCCTCGGGTTGCGGATAGAGGGTCCCTGTACCAAGGGTTTCTGCTGAATATGGTTACAATAATTAATAAGCAGTCGCGGACAATTGTCCAGGGATGGTCCCGAAGGAATAACCCCCAAGCGGAGGCGTAACAACCGTGCCGAAAGCTGAATGGCACCTGGGTGTGGTGTCTCAAACGGTGACTCTGGGATACCGGGCGACCTCTCAGAGTATCAGCCTTATCCTTGCACGCGGGGCTCTACAAGGATGGACTAACCCTTTTCCCTAGCTGCTCGTGGGAACAACAATGACAACACCAAACATAGTTGTAGGAAGTGCGGTTCAAAACAATCGAACGCGCAGGGCTCCCGACAATGGGTCGGACAACAATGCCGACTACCCTAGAGTTGGGGGAGCCAATCAAGACGGAGTCAATGCGATTGACCGGCGAAATCTCGTTACTTTTGAGTGGACGGATCGACTCAGGGACGACCTGCTGGAGTGCTATGATACCAGTATGGCCCCTGAACGAAAAGGTTACATGGCGCGACTGCATGCTCTGTGGTGCGAGAAACACCCAGAGCTCTCGGATTTTTCGCAAAAACGGCTGCGAAACCGTGCCGAGGACCTCCGAAAAAGGGGTTATATAAGCGGAGCGCCTACACAACCGCAGCCAGAACAAGCCGGCAACAGAGAAAGAGAGGCGACACTGAGACCAGCCTCGAACAGGCATCCAATAGAGGGAGAACGATGCTTCAAGACCCGGAGAAACATCAACATTCAGGTTTCTCCCAAGCCCAAAGATCTGACTGAACTGGATGATGAGCTTCGTGGAGACTTTTCCGAAGAATCCGACCTCTGGACTATCAATTGTAGTGTGTACAATGCAGCGAGAACTTTGGCAGATGCAAACCGTAAAACAAAACCAACGGTTGATCATAAGACCAAAAGACGAATGCATCAACTTAGCACAAAGATAGGCTGGGCAAGACAGTACGCGTCCCGCATTCAGTGTGTGATTGACTACATAACATCTGGCAGGACTTTCACTGCCAAGGTTCGACAGTTCACGCGCGAACTGCGGATCCGTCATCACACAATCAACAAGTCAAAGCTACTGACCATCAGGCAGCATATTGTTGACAGAATACGAGTACTATCTGACGCTAGGAGAAGTCTAGAGCGGAGAGAGAGGTGGGTCAGAGAAAATCAACAGTTTTCGTCTGACCCATCTCGACTCTTCCAAGACCCTCCAGTTACTGTCGACCATCCGCCCAAACCAGAGGAGGTCGAAGCATTTTGGAGAGAAGTCTACGAAGTCCAACATCCACTTAAAGAAGGCTCAAAGAACATAAACAGCTTCAAGGAGCTGTGCAATGCCCTCATCACAGCTGAGGAGGAATGCCCACCTATCACTACCGAGGAGGTGAAAAACGTATTAAGAGGCATGAAGAACTATTCCGCTCCGGGACCAGATGGCATCAAGACCTTCTGGTGGAAGAAGTTTCCTTCAACCCACCAGCATCTGGCCCGAATTTTTACCTCATATCTAAAGTCGGAAGAGCCTATTCCGGGGTGGTTGGTGGAAGGGCGCACAGTGCTCCTGCCGAAGACGGGAAACTTAGCTGACCCTAAGAATTACAGGCCAATAACTTGTCTGAACACACTGTATAAGATCTTCACAGCTATCCTAAATGATAGGATTGTTCGGACAATTGGACCTGTATGGCGAGAGATGTATGAACAACGTGGCTCAAAGAAAGGCGTAGCGGGATGTCGGGAGAACTTGCTCATCGATAGATGTGTCTGTAAAGACGCAGCATACTATCAGCGATTTCTATCGATGGCCTGGATTGATTACCGGAAAGCTTTCGATTCAACCTCCCATAGACTTATCATCTGTCTGTTGGAAAGCCTAAAGGTTCATCCACACATCGTGAGGTGCATAGAGACATTAATGCCGCTTTGGAAAACCAGATTTACTATCTCATCTGGAAAACATCGTGTGATCACTAACAGTATCACCTTTCAGAGAGGTGTATTTCAGGGCGACACCATGAGCCCTCTCCTCTTTTGCCTCACATTATTGCCACTATCTCTCGCACTTCGCCATTCCGAAGGGTATCTCTGCGGAAAACCTGGAAACCGAAAGCATAAGGTCACTCATGTATTTTACATGGATGATCTTAAGATCTATGCTAGGAATCAAGAGAAACTACATCTAGCTCTGAAAATTGTCACAGAGTACACTCAAGAGATTGGAATGGAATTCGGGTTAGAGAAATGCGCCAAGGTTAATTTGAAGAAAGGAAAACTTAATGGCATCCCCGAAGATCCTGAGCTCGTTGACAGAAGCGCTATACGACACCTTTGCGCTGGAGAGACCTATACATACCTGGGCGTGCCACAGAGCCGCATTCAGGACGCGACATCTATAAAGGATACTCTCCGATGCAGATACAAACGTCTCATCCGGCAGATTTGGTCTTCCGAACTGTCGGCGAGAAACAAAGTATCTGCAACGAACATGCTTGCCGTCCCGGTAGTACTCTATTCATTTGGAGTGGTTCCATGGACGAAGGACGAGCTCAGATCCCTTGATATCGGGACGCGAAAGGTTTTGCACATGAACAAGAGCATGCACCTTAAGTCTTCTGTTCCGCGACTTTACATCTCACGCCGCCTAGGTGGTCGCGGAATACTGAATCTTGAATTTCTTCACAACAGACTCATTCTGGGTACAGCACATATAGTTGCAAATGGACAAGACCCTCTTCTTAAAATGGTCAGGAAACACGAAGAAGTGGGAAAAGGGGCGTTTCTGTACAAAGCAGCGGAGGAGGCTGCTGAAACACTCGGCCTTGACTTCAATACTAGGGGTGAGCAAAATGCATCAAATCTTATCCATCTTGAATACTCACTCCTGAAGGCCCGGATTAAGAAAGCACAGGAGAAAAATTTCCACGAACAGCTCCTCGACAAGAGGATGCACGGCATCTTCCACAGAAATGTGGAAGATCAGTCGATGTCGTATGAGCTAACGTTTGCTTTCCTTAGATCACCCGGATTGAAGTCGGGCACGGAGGGCTTCATTTTGGCATGTCAAGACGGTGTCATTTCCACTCTAGCATACCGTCGCCACATTTTAAGCCAAGACATTCCCGATGATAGTTGCAGAGCGTGTCATGCACACCCCGAGCATCTAGGACACATACTATCTAGTTGTCCAACTCATGCGGGAACGACCTACATCCAAAGGCACAATGCGGCACTAAGAGTGCTTTATTACCATCTCTGTCACTCTTATGGCATTAGCCCAAATACCTCTCCGCTAAACGCTCCTAGAGAAATAGAGTCAATTGTCGAAAATGAGAAGTGCCGCATATACTGGAACTTCATATTCTCGACAATTGTTTCTGTTGCGCACTCGAGGCCTGACATAGTTCTCCTTGACTTCGAGAAACGAACCATGTTCGTTATCGAATTTTCGGCACCAGCTGACAAAAACGTCACAGCCAAGGAGAAAGAAAAGAAAGAGAGGTATAAAGACCTTATAAGGGAGTTGCGACGGTTATACCCGGAATATTCTGTTAAGCTAATCGTCTTGATCATCGGCGCTCTTGGAAGTGCCAAGGTTTCACTGGTTAATAGCCTGAAAAGCATCCCTGCGTGTCAAAAAAATGCTGAGACACTTGCGGGGAAAATGCAGAAGGCGGTCGTCCTTGGGTCGCTCCGTGTCCTCAGGGTGCACGAGACTTTTGCCGGACCATCGTATTGAGTTCGTCGCAGACTGTAACCACCTATCTCACGGTCGTGAGACGTGGTTACAGCTGAAATTTTACCGCGATTTCGCTGGGAGCGGGTGCAATTTTTCAGATTAGCACCCGCTCCCGGCGAAATCCTGCGGTTGTCCTTATGACAAACTTTTAACTATATATATATATATATATATATATATATATTAATGAACCCAGGGTGATTAATGAACCAGGCAGAAGTCAAGGGATTTCTGTAGGAAGAACTTGAAGTCTCTGTCAAAAGTAATTAGGGCTGGCAAACAGTTACTTTCAGAATTTTATTGAAATCATTTAGAATATTTCAAAAGATTCCAAAAAATTTTTTTAATAGATTTCAATAATTTGAAAGGATTTTAAAGATATAAGATTTTTTGTTTGTAATTCCAAGGAATTTTCCAGAGCCTTAGAAAGTATCGAGACATTTTGAAAGATTTGGAAGGATTTAAAATATCTTAAAGTATTTTTGAAGATTTTAATGCACTTTCAAGATATTATTAATTTTTAAAGGATTTTTAAAGGCTTTTAATATCTTTAAGAGAAATAAACAATTTTTTTGAGTTTTAAAGAATTTTGTAGAACTTCTGAATATATGAAACTATTTCATAGGACCTGCAAGGTTTCAATATATTTTAAAATATTTAAATGAATTTCATGAGATTTCCGAAGATTACAATGATTTTAATGGATTTTAAAAGCTCTTAAGGTATTTCAATAAATTTTCCAGGATTCAAGAAAATATTATGCAATTTGATTCAACTTCATGCGATTTTATAATATTTTAATGTATTTTAAAGAATTCATTCACAAGAAGTGAGGGATTTTGTAGGTTTTCACATATTTGAAGAGATTTTAAAATATGTTTTGCAATTAATTTGAATTCATTTGAAATTCACCCTGAATCATTACTAATTCATTCAGAATTATTTTATTATCTCTTTCCAATTTTTTCAATTTAACTGATTTCTTTTAAATTAAATCAATTCTGTTTAGTTCAATCAATTTTTTTTTTAATTTTCAGTTTTTGTTTAATTCGTGTTGATACACATATTGACTTACAGTCACTTTTGGGATTAGAAATTAGTCTTGCTGCAAAAAACGTCAAATTAAAAATTATTGCTTCACACTCACGAGATATTCTCTGGAAATCTGCTTTCCGCCAACATCGCATTTAAAATACAGTACACGCCAGTATGGCCAACGGCCATACCACGCTGAAAAACCCAGTTCTCGTCAGATCACTGAAGTTAAGCAGCGTTGGACGCGGTTAGTACTTGGATGGGTGACCATTCAAGAATACTGACATGAGTGCTGTTGGCACGTCGTGGGTGTGGTGAGCCCACACTTGTAGTTATTTATAACTACAAGAAAAACCTAGAAACACTACCCGAATCGGGTAGTGTCACGCCTACCCTGAAAGGGAAATGGTTTAATGGTATATATATACACCTTCAAATACTTGTCAATCCGAGGTTTTTTGTAGGGTACTTTTGTCTGCTTTTTTCGGTTTAAATGGGTCACTTTTTTAAAATAAATTGAAGCTGTGACAGCCTTTAGAATAATAAATGGCAAATTCAGGTCTCGAGCTCAACACACTATTGACACTTTTTTTTAAAGCGTTGACGGTGTTTTGCTATCATTTCGAAGAAAATACACTGAAGACACTGCTTTCAAATCAGAAACACGAATGTATCAACCAAGAAAGATTTTTCAAACAATAAAAAAAATGTCATAAAAAGTGTTGATTTTTCAAGCCAAGAACATGGGCTTTCAACAAAACTGTTAAATATTTAACTGAATATTTAAATTTTCAATCAAAAAGATGAATTTTTAAACAAGAAGATTAATTTTCTATCAGAGAAGAAGATTTTGAATGAAATATGTACATACATTTTTAATCAAATATTTGAATTTTCAACTAAAAAGATTAATTTTCTACCAAAAGAGACGAATTTTTAACAAATGACATAAATCTCCACCTGAGTACTTTGAGCAATGGATGTGATGTTAGTTCAAATTAGATTTGATTAATTTTCAGTTCATATTTTTTCGCTTCGAATTTTTTTACATAAATGGTATAATTTAAAACCAAAAAGATCAATTTTTAACCACAAATGGAGCAGATAAATTTCAAACTTTAATATTTTTACTAATGGAAGATATTATCTACATTTTGGAATGATAATTAAACAATGATATCGAGGAAAAACCTACTAAAATAATTAAACTATCAGATGAAAACAATGCTTCATAAAAATAGGATATAAAAAGCGACGTAAGTCCGACGATGTAAACCAAATACTTTGTGCAACGTTTTTGTATTATTACTTATATAACATATATGTGGATTTAAAAAATAAAATTTATAAGCTGGGCCAGTACACGTCAGAAATATCAGGACCTGCAGGTGGTCCTTCGATTTTAATCAAACTTTGTAAAATTATAATGCTGTACTTTATACTTTCAATCATTTTATGAAAAATATTTTAGATACAATTTTTGTCTATAGACATAATCCATGTAAAATTGGACATGTTCTACAAGTACAGTCGCAGAATATATCAGGTAGAAAATATTTTTCTTGGTTAAATTATGCGATACGTAAAAATAAATTATTAAAAAAAAAGTTCAAAACAGATTTCCGCAGAAGGTAAAAAATTACATTTTTTGAAATTTCTTTGTTTAATTTAGCTTTTAATAAGAAAGAGACTCTGACTTTTATAAAGGCCTGGAAATTTCTATAGACAGGATAATTTTCTTCTTATAATAAAAGAATTTACTTATATTTACGTAAACAACAGATTCGATAAAACTGTTCACGTATAAAAAAGTTATACTAAAATACATTTTATTTTTTCGTAACAACTTGCATCATTTATGATAAAAAATAGAAAATTTATTTTTTATGAAAAAACTTCACTACATCTCTCAATGCATATTAAAATATTAGTCGCAAATGGATTACTATTGAGCAAAGGCAATAATTGCCGAGCAAATGGACAACTTAAAAATTTGTTATCATGTTTCTTAAAAACTGAAAGATTGATAATTACTACCATTATTCCATGTATCATTCATTTTCTTCAATTTTTTTACAACTCATATAATAATAAAAATTAATATTATTTGTAGCATTTATCAAATTGAAATTATACATGTTATAACGAACAATTCACAATTTATTTTATAAATAATATTTCTTTTAATTTATGAAATTAAAAATTTCATTACGGCAACATAATTTACAAATAAGTTCAGTAGTAAACAAATTTAAGAGTAATTTATAATAAATAAAATTATAATTATATATTTACAATCCTTTCCAGATGATAACGATGACAGAATTTGCCTACAAATAAATTATGAGAAATCTATTTATTACTCCTTTAACAGAGAAAAAAAATGAAAAGGAGCTCCTTATTGGAAGCTACAGACATCATTCTGTGGTGCCTTCTAATTATTTTATACAAATATTTCGTGACATTAATTAAATATAAATAACATAGAAAAAATAAGTTGTTGGTTCATTCTTTTTTAAAAACAAAAAATTAATAGGCGCGCGCCTTGGCGCGCGCAAGACAACTAGTTCTCATGAAAAAGAAGTATTGGTAAGTACTGGATCCTCTGCTTACCAATACTTCTCTTTAATAAGGGTGGTTACGTTTTCAATTTAAAAAATTAATGTTTTACCAAAAAAAAAAAAAAAAAACTAATTTTCAACCAAATAGTTAAATTTTCAATCAAAGAGATAAATTTCCAACTAAAATGATGTATCTCCAGCCAAGAAATTAATTTCTAACAAGTTAATTCAACTTTCAACCAAGTAGTTGAATTTTCAACTAAAAAGAATAATTTTCTACCAAAAAAGACCAATTTTTTAACAGAATACATGAATTTTCAAACAAATAGTCGAATTTTCAACTTAAAAATATATAAATTGAAAACAAAAAATGGAATAGTTGAATTTTTATATTGTTGAA
>CAKNYM010051166.1:85446-113793 GCA_932195095.1 Andricus curvator | reverse complement strand
TTCTAGCTTTCATTTCACTGTAACAAAAGACTTTTTATAAAAAAAAATAATGATAAATGAAACTTCTTTTCCAATTATTCATTGATTTCTTTACAATTGGAGTACCATTGTAGCTTTCATTACACTTTAACAAAACACTTATGATAAACAAAAATAATAATAAATAAAACTTCTTTTCTAATATTGCAGTCTTTTCCTCACAATGACATCACTATTCCAACTTTCATTACACTTTAACAAAAGACATCTTATAAAAAAATAAAAAAATAATAATAACAAAAAAATGATAATAATAACTTCCTTTTCAATATTTCAGTCATTCCTTCACAATTACATCACCATTCTAGATTTCGTTACACTTTAACAAAATACTTTTTATTAAAAAAATTAATAATAAATAAAATTTTTTTTCCAATAATTCATTCATTTCTTCACAACTACAGTACCATTCTAGTTTTTATTACATTTTAACAAAACACTTTTGATGCCAAAAAAAAAAAAAATAAAACTTGTTTTACAATATTTCAGTCTTTCTCTCACAATGACATCACCATTCTAGCTTTCATTACACTGTGACAAAATACTTTTTATACAAAACAAAAAATAATAATAATAATTTTAAAAAATAATGAAAACTTCTTATTTAATATTTCAGTCATTCCTTCACAATGACATTACCATTCTAGCTTCCATGACACTTTAACAAAATAATTTTTATTGAAAAAATAGAATGATAATAAATAAAACTTCTTATCTAGTATTTCAGTCATTCCTTCACAATTACATGCCCATTCTAGGTTTCATTACACTTTAACAAAACACTTTTTATAGGGAAAAAAATAATAATAAATAAAACTACTTTTCCAATATTTCAGTCTTTCTCTCACAATGACATCACCATTCTAGCTTCCATTACACTTTGACAAAATACTTTTTATACAAAAAAAATAATAATAATTAAAAAAAAAAAGAAACTTCTTATTTAATATTTCAGTCATTCCTTCACAATGAAATTACCATTCTAGCTTCCATGACACTTTAACAAAATAATTTTTATTAAAAAAACAGAATAATAATAAACAAAACTTCTTTTCTAGTATTTCAGTTATTCCTTCACAATTACATGACCATTCTAGCTTTCATTACACTTTAACAAAACACTTTTTATTAAAAAAAATAAAATAATAATAATAATTGAAACTTCTTTTCCAATATTTCAGTCATTCCTTCAGAATTAAATCAAAATTCTAGATTTCGTTACACTTTAACAAAATACTTTTTATTAAAAAAATAAATAATAAATAAAACTTCTTTTTCAATATTTCAGTCATTCCTTCACAATTACATCATCATTCTAGCTTTCATTACACTTTAAAAAAACACTTTTTATAAAAAAAAATTAAATAATAATAATATCTAATCAATGAAACTTATTTTCCAATATTTCAGTCATTCCTTCACAATTGAATCAAAATCCTAGATTTCGTTACACTTTAACGAAGTACTTTTTATTAAAAAAATAAATAATAATAAATGAAATTTCTTTTCCAATAATTCAGTCATTCCTTCACAATTAAATCAACATTCTAAATTTCGTTACACTTTAACAAAACACTTTGATTAAAAAAAAAATAATAATAATAAATAAAACTTCTTTTCCAATATTTCAGTCTTTCCTTCACAATGACATCACCATTCTAACTTTCACTACACATTAACAAAACACTTTTTATAACAAAAAAAAATAATAATAACTAAAACTTCTTTTCCAATATTCCAGTCATTCCTTCACAATTACATCACCATTCTATCTTTCGTTACACTTTACCATAACACTTTTTATTTGTTTATTTGTTTTTTGCTGAGCTCGCTGCAATATCTGCAACTGCAGCACCAGCAATTGCACACTGACTCAACTTTGTTCCTTCGACACATTTCATGAATGAATTTACATCAGAAAGAAAGTTTATTTATCATATCTTCCTAGACATTGTCTCCATTATTTGCAATTATATTTTCTCAGCTTTCTTTTCATGTTTCATTCACAATCCTTCATTTTCACCACCTCTTTTTTTCTGAATCTATTTAGAACTCATTTATATGTTTATGAGGATCTAAATTTCCTCTTATAAATAAAATTAAGATGCAGATTTTGCTTTGTACACTCGAGTCACTTTGCGCGATGAAATGCACTCTGCTTCCCAAGAGAAGACTTCATGGAGTGAAGAGTAAAATGCTTTCCGCAAATAGGTTCAGCTTCAGCAAACACCGACACTGCATAATTATACAATCAAGTACCGTGCACCGCAGAGTTAATTAGATTCCGGATCATTTACTCTTGCTCTTCAATTCACACAATGTTGCATAAAATATATATAATTATAAAGATATCCTTTTGTTCGGATCCTGCTCGTCCTTGACGTTGATTTGTGAATGAAAGTCTTCATATGACTTTGGCTCTTTATCATCAGTTCATTAGCATTAACATCAACAATTAATTCTTTTTTCCTTCGGGTCTTCATGTTCACTGGTTTTTTAATTTCGATTTTGCAATTTGGATGGATTAATTAAAATTTTTATGAGAGCACTGTTTTCCGGTACCGGTGCGATCGCTGACTGAGAGGTCTCCTACATGCTCTCATCGTCTCGTGCTGAGCGAACTGCAGACTCTGGGTCAAACCATGAATCAGCCGTATGCAGGCTTAGTCCGTTTCGCCAGATCGCGAAAAGTGGGAGGCTAGGAGGGACTCAAATTTTTCAAATTTTTAAATAGATACCTTTTTTGAAATCTAAGAATTTCAAATTAGATTAAAATCAAATTCAAAATCCCATTTAACGTCCAATAATCAAGTTAATGTATAGAATTCCTGAAAATAAAACAAGAATCCAACGATCAAATTTGGACAAACACCACAAAATGCTCCTATTGCAATTCCTAAAAACAAAGAAATTTGTTTCTTTGCACAAAAATGAAAAAGAGGAAAGAAAAATGAGAGGGCAACCAACCACATCCCCTTCCTTCTTTTTTTTTTATTTCTTTCGTCTTTTTTATTTTTATTATTATCAAATCACAATATGAAAGCATGCAAAATATTGACCAACGTTTCGGTGTTTTGGATAAGGGTGCTGTGTGAGCACCGAAACGTTGGCGAATATTGAAAATGAGAAGGCAGCCAACCACATCCCCTTCCTTCTCTTTTTTTTATTTATTTATTTTTTTTTCTTTCGTCTTTTTTATTTTTATTATTATCAAATCACAATGTGAAAGCATGCAAAATATTCACCAACGTTTCGGTGCTCACACAGCAACCTTATTCAAAACACCGAAACGTTGGTGAATATTTTGCATGCTTTCATATTGTGATTTGATAATAATAAAAATGAAAAAGACGAAAGAAATAAAAAAAAAAAGAAGGAAGGGGATGTGGTTGTCTGCCTTCTTATTTTTCTTTCAAATTTGATCGTTGAATTCTTGTTTTATTTTCAGGAATTCTATACAATACCTTTTTTGGGTCGACGGAAAAGATTTTTTTAACTGCACCGATAAGAGGCCCTCTCCAAGAAACCCCATCCCTCCTGTAAGAAACCGTAACAAAATAATGTATAGAATTCCTGAAAATAAACACAAGAATCCAACGACCAAATTTGGACAATCACAAAATGCTCTCATTGTAATTTGAAGAAAAAAAATAGAATTTCCTTTTTCCTTGGAGAAAGAATAAAAAAGAGGAAAGAAAAATGAGAAGGCAAGCAACCAAATCCCCTTCCTTCTTTTTTTTATTTCTTTCGTCTTTTTTATTTTTATTATTATCAAATCACAACACAAAAACATTCATGATATTTACTTAATCAATATTTATTTGGTAAATATTATGAATGTGTTGCGATTTGATAATAATAAAAATAAAAAAGACGAAAGAAATAAAAAAGAGAAGGAAGGGGATTTGGTTGCCTTCTCATTTTTTTCTTTTTTTTTATTCTTTGTCCAAGGAAAAAGGAAATTCTTTTTTTTTTCTTCAAATTACAACAGGAGCATTTTGTGGTTGTCCAAATTTGGTCGCTGGATTCTTGTTTTTATTTTCAGGAATTCTATACATTAACTTGAGTATTGGACGTTAAATAGGATTTTGAATTTGATTTTTAACTAATTTAAAATTCTTAAATCGTAAAAAAATATTTCTCTATATGGAACTTGAAACTAATGAAAATTTTTTGTATTTAAAATAATACATTCTTTGCAAAATTCCCTGTTGTCCAATATTTCATTTCCATTAAATTTTCAAATTTATTTATTGTAAACAAAACAAAATTTTTACTATACAGATAACTTTTCAACAAAATACTTGAATTTTTAACAAAATAATTAAATTTTCAACAAAATAATTGAAGTTTCAACCAAAAACGATGACATTTTAACAAAATTGTTGAATTTTTAATCAAACAGTTGATTTTTTATCCAAGAAAGATGAAATTTCAAATAAAATAGATGAATTTTCAAATTAAAAAGACAAATTTTCTAAAAAATAGTTGAATTTTTTTTCAAAAAAGATTTCAGTTGAATTTTCAACACTATGTTATGAATTTTAAACAAAAAGTAAATTTTCGACGAAAACAGCTAAATTTTTAACCCAAAAAGACGAATTTTTAACAAAAAAGTTGAATTTTAAACCAAAAAGGATTACTTTTTTGAAAAATTATTGAATTTTCAACCAAACAATTGCATTTTTTTCCAAGAAAGATGCAATTTATACTAGAATAGATAAATTTTAAATTAAAAAGACAAATTTAAGGAAAAAGTTGAATTTTTAGCCAAAAAGAATTCCGTTGAATTTTCAACACTATGAAATGAATTTTACACGAAAAGTAAATTTTTTACGAAAATAGTTAAATTTTCAACCCAAAAAGGCGAATTTTCAACAAAATACTTGAATTTTCTACCAAATAGTTGAATTTTTAATTTATAAAGGACAAAATTCTAACCAAAAATGGAATAGTGCAATTATTAGATAAAAAAATTAATTTTTAACAAAAAAAAAACAAATTTTCAACAAAGTAGTAGAATTGTTAACTAAAAAAGATGAATTTTCAACCAAATAGTTCAATTTTCAATCCAAAAGATGAATTTTCCAGTAAAAAGATTAATTTTCCACGAAAAACACAAATTTTCAACAAAATCAATTTTTCACCTGAAAATATGCATTTTTCACGAAAAAGTTCATTTTCTACCAAAAAGTTAAATTTTCATTAAAATGGCTTAATTTTTAACCAAATAGTTTAACTTAAACCAAAAGTATGAATTTTTAACAAAACAAGTTATTTTCAATTTCAATTAAAAATATAATTTTCAACAAAAAATGAAATAGTTACATTGTTCGTTAAAAAAATTAATTCCTACCTAAAAAAACACGGATTCTAAAAAAAAAATATTACATTTTCCACGAAAAAGATGAATTTTCAACTAAAATTTTAAATCTTACAACAAAATTTCAACAAAAAATTTTTATCCAAAAGATGATTTTTCAACCCGGAAGATTAATTTTCTAAAAATGGAATAGTTAAATTTTCAACCAAGGAGGTGAATCTTAAAGAGAAAAATGAATTTTTAAACAAAAATCTTAAGTGTCATAAAAAAAAATCTGTTCGAAAAATTAATTTTTAAACAACTAAAAAACTAATTTTGAAGAAATTATTTAAATTTTTAACAAAAAAAAATGTAAACTGAAATCATGAACCTTAAAATAGAAAACTGAATTTTTAACAAATTAGTTCAACTTTCAATCAAAGAGTTGAATTTTAAACTGAAAAACATGAATTTTCAACTAAAAATGGAATAGTTAAATTTTCAGTCAAAAATATTATTTTCAGCAAAAAAACTGAATTTCAACAACATAGTAGAATTTGTAACTAAAGAAATGAATTTTCTACCGAAATAGTGGAATTTTCAAGCCAAAAGACGAATATTCAACATAGCCGTTGAATTTGAACCAGAAAAATTACTTCTTGACAAAAGTGTTAAATTTCCTACAAAGTAGATTAATTTTTCACCAAATAGTTAAATTTTCAATGAAAATCTTGAATGTTGAAGGAGGTAGATTAATTTTCAACCGATAAAGACGAATTTTCATCCTAAATTACTTCGAATATGTGGATTACAAGTGGATTACTTGGATTATCTGAATTATCCCAAATTATTTGGATAACAGGTGGATTACTCTGGACTACAAGTGGATTATTCTGGAATACAAGTGGATTACAAGTAAATTACATCCACTGAAAACTGGATTACAAGTGTATTTCTAGCATTACCTGAATCACTTTGAATGATCTGAATTACAAATTACAAATTACTCTTGATTACTCTGGATAAAAAGTGGACTATTTCAAATTAGAGATGCACCCTAAATTACTTCGAATATCTGGATTACAAGTGGATTACTTAGATTATCTGAATTACTCCCAATTATTTGGATTATAAGTTGTTTACTCTGGCTGAGAACTGGATTGCAAGTTGATTTCTTGGATTACTCTTGATTAATCGGATTACAAGTGGATGACTATTGATTAATGACGGATTACAAGTAGATTACTATGAATGAATGACGGATTACAAGTGAATTACTTAGAATTAGAACTAGATTACAAGTGTATTACAGCTGATTACAAGTGAATTACTCCGGCCTATAAGTGTATTACCCTGAATTACTTCAATTACTCTGAACTAATTACTAATTACTCTATGAACTAGTAACGGATTACAAGTTGAGTACCTAGAAATAGAACTAGATTAAAAGTAAATTACTCTGGCCTATATGTGTATAACCTTGAATTACCCTGGATTACAAGTGGATTATTCTGGATGGTAACTGAAATACGAATGTATTTCTTGAATTACTATGGATTAATTCCGATTATATGAATTACAAATGGATTACTCTGGATTACTCGGATAACAAAGGGATTAAATGCAAACGACTTTGAATTAGAACTGGATTACAAATGGATTACTCAGAATTATAACTTGATTACAAGTGTATTACAGCTAATTAAAAGTAAATTACTCAGACCAATAAGTGTATTACCCTAAATTACTTGGAATACTCTGGATCACAAGTGGATTACTGCGGCTGGGAACTGGTTTACTATGAATGAATTCCGATTATATAAATTACAAGTGGATTACTCTGGATTACAAATGAATTACAAGTAAATTACTTCGAATTATAACTTTATCACACATGTATATGAGCAGATTACAAGTGGATTACTATGAATTAATAACGCATTACAAGTGAATTTCTTAGAATTATAACTAGATTACAAGTGTATTGCAGCTGATTACAAGAGAATTACTTCGGCCTATTGGTGTATTACCCTGAATTACTTGAATTAGCCTGAAGTACAAGTGGATTACTCCGGCTGGTAACTGGAATACGAATGTATTTCTTGGATTACTATGGATTCATTCCGATTATAAAAAGTACAAGTGGATTACTCTGGATTATTTAGAATTACAAGTGGATTACTCTGGATTACTTCGGATTATAAATGGATTACAAGTAAATTACTTCGATTTTTTACTGGATTGCACATGTATAACAGCGGATTACAAGTGGATCATTCGGATTACTTGGATTACTTCGGATAACAAATGTATTACAAGTAAATTCCTTAGAATTAGAACTGTATTAGACATGTATAGCAGTGGATTACAAGTGGATTTCCCTGGATTACAAGTGGATTACTCAACATTACAAGTGGACTAATCGGATAACAAGTGGTTCACGCCGGATTACAAGTGTATTACTCTGGGTTACTTAGAATTAAAAGTGAATTACTCTGGATTACAAGTAGATTACTCTGGATTACTTCGTATTAAAAATGGATTACAAGTAAATTACTTCGACTTTGTACTGAATTACACATGTATAACAGCGGATTACAAGTGGATCATTCGAATTGCAAGTGGATTACTTGGATTACTTCGGAATGCAAATGGATTACAAGTAAATTACTTAGAATTAGAACTGTATTACGTATGTATAGCAGTGGATAACAAGTGTATTTCCCTGGATGACAAGTGGATTACACATGTATAACAGCGGATTACAAGTGGATCATTTGGATTGCAAGTGGATTACTTGGATTACTTCGGATTACAAAAGGATAACAAGTAAACTACTTAGAATTATAACTGTATTACACATTTAAAGCAGTGGATTACAAGTGTATTTAACTGGATGACCAGTGGATTACTCCTCCTTACTAGTGGATCAATCGGATTACAAGTGGTTCACGCGGGATTACAAGTGGATTACTCTGGATTACTTAGAATTACAAATGGATTACTTAGAATTAGAATTGGAATACTCTGGATTACTTCTGATTACAAGTAGATTACTCTGAATTACTTCGGGTTGCAAATGGATTAGAAGTAAATTAGTTCGATTTTGAACTAGATTACACATGTATAACAGCGGATTACAAGTCGATAATTTTCGGATAGCAAGTGGATTACTTGGATTACTACGAATTACAAATGGATTACAAGTAAATTTCTTAGAATTAGAACTGTATCAACTGTATCACTCATGTATAGCAGTGGATTTCTTTGGATTACAAGGGGATTACTCAACATTACAAATGGATTAATCGGATTACAAGTGGTTCACTCCGCTTTACAAGTGGATTACGGCGGATTACAGGTGGATTAATGCGAATGACAAGTGGATTTTTACGGATTATAAGTGGATTACTCCATGTTACAAGTAGATTAGGCGGATGACAAGTGGTTCTCGCGGGATTACAAGTGGTTCACTCCGCATTACGAGTGGATTACTCCGGGTAACAGGTGGATTACGTCGGATAACAAGTGGATTTTGCCGCATAACAAGTGGATTAAGCGGATTACGAGTGGTTCACTGTGGATTACAAGTGGATTACGGCGGATCAAGTCAGATAACAAGTGGATTTTTCCGGATTAGAAGTGGATTACTCATAATAACAACTGGATTAAGCGGATTACAAGTGGTTCATTCTGGATTACAATTGGATTCCTCTGGATTACAAGTGGATTACTCCGTCTTACAAGGTGATCAGGCGGATTACAAGTGGTTCTCTGCGAATTACAAGTGGTTCACTCCGCGTTACAAGTGGATTACTCCGGGTCACAGGTCGATTACGACGGATCACAAGTGGATTTCTCTGGATTACAAGTCGATGACTCCGGGTTACAAGTGGATTAGCCGGATTACAAGTGGTTCTCTCCGGAATACAAGTGGTTCCCTCCAAGTGACAAGTGGTTTACTCCGCATTACAAGTGGATTACTCCGGTAACAGGTGGATTACGTCGAATTAGAAGTGGATTTTACCGGATTACAAGTGGATTCAGCAGATTACAAGTGGTTCACTGCGGATTAGAAGTTGAGTACGGTGGATTACAGGTGGATTACGACGGATTACAAGTGGATTCCTCTGGATTACTGTGTGTTACAAGTGGATAAGGTGGATAACAAGTGGTTCTCTCGGGATTACAAGTGGTTCACGCCCGATTACAAGTGGATTACTCCGGCTCACAGGTCGATTACGACGGATCACAAGTGGATTCCTCTGGATTATAAGTGGATGACTCCGTCTTACAAGTGGATTAGGCGGATTACAAGTGGTTCTCTCCTGAATATAAGTGGTTCTCTCCAAGTTACAAGTGGTTCACTCCGAATTACAAGTGGATTACTCCGGCTAACAGGTGGATTACGTCGGATAACAAGTGGATTTTTTTGGATTAAAAGTGGATTACTCCGCATAAAAAGAGGATTAAGCGGATTAAAAGTGGTTAACTCTGATTACAAGTGGATTGCTCCGGTTTACAGGTGGATTACGATGGATTACAAGTGGATTATCCCGAATTACAAGTAGATTAATCGGTTTACACTTGGTTCACTCCGGATTACAAGTGGATTACTCCAGTTACAGGTGGATTACGACGGATTACAAGTGGATTTTCCCGGATTATAAATGGATTCCGCCACTAGGTTATTAGCTATGCTTAATAACCCTAATAAGTTGGGAGTAGGAAAAAATGTGTGGAATCTTATTTGCCTCTCATTAAGACTTAAAATATGCACGTGCATACGGAAGTATGTACATAGGAAAGATAAAAAACGAAGCAGCGGGCGGGAGCGAAAAATAAATCTGCCGAGCATATAACGTAGGTACGGATATCTGGAGTTCATTCACCGCTGATTCCTTTAATGGAAGTTTGATGCTGCAGGCATGCGTCAGAGGTCAAGCAAGAAATATAATCTTACGTCGAAATTTGCAGGAAACTACTGAAATTCATTCTTCCCTGACGTGCGCGCGATCGATAGCAGCGGCATTCGGCGGAATAACTCTCCTTACAATATCTAATAATTCAGAGTTCAGGAAATGCATTTTAAATTTAAAATATCATATTTTTCAAGGAATCTGTATTATCCTCGGAGAATGACAGAAAATATTTAACGTCTTTTCAGACTAGATGGAGCTATGATTAACAAATTATTATTTTAATTAATTTTTTTTCTGAAAAAAAATCTAGTAAATTTTTTTTTCAATTTAGTAAAAATCTTGTAGCTTAATGGGACAACACCCGAGCGGCAATCGGAAGTTCTGTGGTTCGATTCCCAGCAGAGCTAAAGGAGAACACCTTTTTCAGGAAAAAAAATTAATTAAAAATAATTTTTAATTCATAGCTCCATCTAGTCTGAAAAGACGTTAAAAATTTCTGTTATTTTCTAATGATAATACAGATTTCTTGAAAAATTTGATATGTACCACCTAGCAAAATGATGCGTGTATTTCTGAAAAAAGTTTTTTCGCTCGATCTCTTTAGTAGCTTAATGGAAAGGCACTCGACTGGCAATCGGAAGTTCAGTGGTTCGATTCCCAGCGGAGCGAAAGGAGAAAATTTTTTTCAGAAAAAAATTAATTAAAAATATCATTGAGTACTTTTCGAATTTTCATAACTTTCATCTGATTTTCACAGAATCGTACTGAATCGTGTTGCTTTTTTAACTAAAAAAAAGAAAAGAATCTTCAACAAAATATATGATTTTTGAACCAAGTAGTTTAATTTTCAAACCAAAAGGATGAACTTTGATAAAAAAAGTTTTGAACAAAATACATTTTCAAACACGTAGTTAATTTGAAACGCTCAGAGCAAAAGCGAACGAAAAAAAAAACGTACGTAGAAGCGAAGTAAAAACGCGCGAGAGCAAAAACGACCTAAAAATTGGCGAGAGGAAAAGCGAGCCAAGAATGGATGGGGAAGGTTCCCCCACTTTGCTCAACTCGGCCAGCCTTGTGTAAAGCCGAAAATGCACGAGCACGAGCACGAACCCGAAGCTCGGGCCGAGTTCGCCCGACTTCACGATTCGCTTTCGTTGACTTGTTGGCTATTAGGAGGTTTGGGTTGATTTTTGTTTTCAAAAATTCACACCTAAAGGAAAGACTTCAAATACATGCAATGAAGTCTTGAAATATTTAATGATTATGTTTTTCAGGAATTCTTATGGTATGTTTTAGACGAGTTGATTCCACAGGGAATACATTATAAAACTCTCGAGGTTTATAAAATACAAATATATTGAATATTGTACATGGGATTTTAAAATTAGGTTAATAATGTGTATCACTTTCAAGTGGTTTCATTTTTCATTATTTATGTTTTATTTTTCAATCGATTTTAAATATTGTAAAGTTAAAATGATAATAAATAATTATTATTTTTAATTTATTAAATTAATCAACATTTTTACTGTATATGCTTTCTTAATATATAAAAACTTTATAAAACCTTCAATGTCTTAAAATATTTATCTCAACATTACAAAATTTAGTTTTTACAATTTTATTTTAATTGTGAAATAATTGTAATTGGAAATTAATTGTGAATAATTGTAAAATAAGTGTAAAAAAATGTATTTTATAAAGAAATATTTCATGATTTTTAAAGGACAAAACAATTTTAAAGGTAAGTCTGTGTAGTATTTTAATAACTAATGAAAAGTTTTTCAGAATATTTTTCCTTGATTCTGCCCTGATAGGGTCAAGCATGGTACAAAAAACCGTCGTGACTTTTTAAATAAAAACTGTACTCTGTATAAATTAATTTTAAAAATGAAAAAAATATTAATAACTTTTATGAATATTCTTAAATTCTATTTGAATATGATACACATTGATTTTTATTTTAAAAATTCTTGTAAATAGTTGGTCATTTTTTAAATAGATGGAATGAAATTATAAAAATATCTCAGTTAGTGTTTGGTTGATAATTATATTTTTTGTTGCAATTTTTATTTGATATATTTGAAATATTGAAAAATTTTGTGAAATTTTGTCAAGAATCCTATATGAAAATTATATTCAAAGAAGCTTAAAATACACAAAAAAAAGTTAAAAAATAAACAGTTATTCGAAATTTGTATTTTGTATACAAAAATATTTTTCACCTTAAATTATAATTTTGTTGAAATTTTTCTATTTTCTTCATTAAAAATTTTTTTATTTGAAAATTTATTTATTTGGTTGAAATCTCATTCTTTGAAGGTTGATTTCAATTGTTTTTGATTACAAATTAGAATTTTTTCATTGAAATAGCAATTATTACATTTTTCGTTAAAAATTCAGCTTTCTCGGTTGAAAATTAAACTGTTTAGTTAAAACTTATATTTTTTGTTGAAATTTTCATTGACATACAGAAATATTAAAAAATGTTGAAAAATTTTCTTAAAAATCTTAGGAAAATTATATTTATACCTATAACCTTAAAAATAAATAACTTGAAAAATAAACATTTATTCGAAATTTTGATTTTGTATACAAAAATATTTTTCACCTTAAATTATAATTTTGTTGAAATTTTCCTTTTTTCTTGACTAAAAATCGTTTTTACTTGAAAATTTATCTATTGTGTTGAAAATTCATTTTTTTAAAGTTAAATTCAACTGTTTTCAATTAGAAATTATAATTTTTAATTGAAATAGCAATTATTACATTTTTCGTTGAAAATTCAGCTTTCTTGGTTGAAAATTCAACTGTTTAGTTAAAACTTATATTTTTTGTTGAAATTTTGATTGACATACAGAAATATTCAAGAATGTTGGAAAATTTTCTTAAGAATCTTAGGAAAATTATGTTTATACCTATAACCTTAAAAATAAATAACTTAAAGAATAAATAGTTATTCGAAATTTTTATTCTGTATTAAATATTATTTTTTGCCTTAAATTATAATTTGGTTGTAATTTTCCTTTTTTCTTGACTAAAAATTCTTTTTACTTGAAAATTTATTTATTTTGTTGAAAATTCATTTTTTTGAAGTTAAATTCAACCACTTTTTATTTAAAATTAAGTTTCTTTATTGAAATAGCAATTATCACATTTTTCGTTGAAAATTCAGCTTTCTTGGTTGAAAATTCAACTGTTTAGTTAAAACTTATATTTTTTGTTGAAATTTTGATTGACATACAGAAATATTCAAAAATGTTGAAACATTTTCTTAAAAATCTTAGGAAAATTATATTTATACCTATAACCTCAAAAATAAATAACTTAAAGAATAAATAGTTATTCGAAATTTTTATTTTGTATACAAACATATTTTTCACCTTAAATTATAATTTTGTTAAAATTTTTGTTTTTTCTTCATTAAAAAAATTTTTTTTTTTGGAAATTTATTTATTTGGTTGAAATCTCATTCTTTGTAGGATGATTTCAACTATTTTTAATTAAAAATTAGAATTTTTTCATTGAAATAGTAATTATTACATTTTTCGTTGAAAATTCAGCTTTTCGCCTGAAAATTAAACTATTCGGTTGAAAATGTTTTTTTTGTTGTTCAAATTTTAATTTGAAATATTGGAAATCTTATCAAATATTTCGAACCTTTTGTCAAGAATTTTGGGAAACTTATATTTATATTTATTTTTACAATTTTATTTTAATTGTAAAATAATTTTAATTGAAAATTAATTGTAAATAATTGTAAAATGAATTCAACGAAATTCACTTTATAAAGAAATATCCTATGATACCACCTCCGCGGTGGCGTGGAAATGAGTTTTATTAAAAAATGTGTGGGATTTTCCAAAAAAAACTGCATGAATTTCTGACCTTTCTTAATTTTATTTTTTGAGTGTATTCAAATCTGATTTATGTTTGAAAAAACGCTGAAAAAACCAATTCTCTTCAGATCACTGAAGTTAAGCAGCGTTGGGCGCGGTTAGTACTTGGATGGGTGACCATTCGAGAATACTGTGTGCTGTTGGCATATTATGGGTGTGGTGAGCCCAAACTTGTAGTTATTTATAACTACAAGAAAACTATCCACCTAGAAACACTACCCGAATCGGGTAGTGTCACGCCTACCGTGAAAGGGAAATGGCTTAATGGTAAAATGGTATATTTGAAAGGCAAGTTCATAGTATTTAACTAACTAATGAGGATATTTTTATAATTCCACTCCTGAAATCTATTCCCTTAGGTCAAACAAGGTACAAAAATGTAGTAAAATTTAAAAAATGACCAATTATTTACAAGAATTTTTCAAAATAAAAGTCAATGTGTATCATATTCAAATGAAATTTAGGAATATTTTTAAAAAGTATGAATATTTTTCACTTTTTAAAATTAATGTATACAGAGTACAGTTTTTATTTGACATTTTGCGACAGTTTTTTTGTACCATGTTTGACCCTAGGGCAGAATCAAGGAAAAATATGCTAAAAATATGTTCATTAGTTATTAAAATACTACAAAGAATTTTTTTTAAATCATGGGATATTTCTTTAATAAATAAATTTCGTTGAATTTATTTTACAATTATTTACAATTATTTTCCGAATAAAATGATTTTACAATTAAAATAAAGTTGTAAAAATAAATATAAATATAAGTTTTTCAAGATTCTTGACAGAAATTTCGAAATATTTTCTAAGATTTGAGATATTTCAAATTAAAATTTGAAAAAAAAAAAAAAAAACATTTTCAACCGAATAGTTTAATTTTCAGGCAAAAAAGCTGAATTTTCAACGAAAAATGTGATAATTGCTATTTCAATAAAAAAAATTAATTTTAATTAAAAAAAAGGTTGAATTTAACTTCTAAAAAATGAATTTTCAACAAAATAAATAAATTTTCAAGTAAAAAGAATTTTTAGTCAAGAAAAAAGGAAAATTACAACCAAATCATAATTTAAGGCAAAAAATAATATTTAATACAAAATAAAAAGTACGAATAACTATTTATTTTTCAAGTTATTTATTTTTAAGGTTATAGGTATAAATATAATTTTCTTAAGATTTTCAAGAAAATTTTTCAACATTTTTGAATATTTCTGTATGTCAATCAAAATTTCAACAAAAAATATAAGTTTTAACTAAACAGTTGAATTTTCAACCGAGAAAGCTGAATTTTTAACGAAAAATGTAATAATTGCTATTTCAATTAAAAAATTCTAATTTGTAATCAAAAACAATTGAAATCAACCTTCAAAGAATGAGATTTCAACCAAATAAATAAATTTTCAAATAAAAAAATTTTTAATGAAGAAAATAGAAAAATTTCAACAAAATTATAATTTAAGGTGAAAAATATTTTTGTATACAAAATACAAATTTCGAATAACTGTTTATTTTTTAACTTTTTTTTGTGTATTTTAAGCTTCTTTGAATATAATTTTCATATAGGATTCTTGACAAAATTTCACAAAATTTTTCAATATTTCAAATATGTCAAATAAAAATTGCAACAAAAAATATAATTATCAACCAAACACTAACTGAGATATTTTTATAATTTCGTTCCTGAAATCTATTCCCTTAGGTCAAACATGGTAGAAAAATCTCGTAAAATTTAAAAAATGACCAACTATTTACAAGAATTTTTAAAATAAAAATCAATGTGTATCATATTCAAATAGAATTTAAGAATATTCATAAAAGTTATTAATACTTTTTTCATTTTTAAAATTAATTTATACAGAGTACAGTTTTTATTTAAAAAGTCACGACGGTTTTTTGTACCATGCTTGACCCTATCAGGGCAGAATCAAGGAAAAATATTCTGAAAATATTTTCATTAGTTATTAAAATACTACAAAGACTTACCTTTAAAATTGTTTTGTCCTTTAAAAATCATGAAATATTTCTTTATAAAATACATTTTGTTACACTTATTTTACAATTATTCACAATTAATTTCCAATTACAATTATTTCACAATTAAAATAAAATTGTAAAAACTAAATTTTGTAATGTTGAGATAAATATTTTAAGACATTGAAGGTTTTATAAAGTTTTTATATATTAAGAAAGCATATACAGTAAAAATGTTGATTAATTTAATAAATTAAAAATAATAATTATTTATTATCATTTTAACTTTACAATATTTAAAATCGATTAAAAAATAAAACATAAATAATGAAAAATGAAACCACTTGAAAGTGATACACATTATTAACCTAATTTTAAAATCCCATGTACAATATTCAATATATTTGTATTTTATAAACCTCGAGAGTTTTATAATGTATTCCCTGTGGAATCAACTCGTCTAAAACATACCATAAGAATTCCTGAAAAACATAATCATTAAATATTTCAAGACTTCATTGCATGTATTTGAAGTCTTTCCTTTAGGTGTGAATTTTTGAAAACAAAAATCAACCCAAACCTCCTAATAGCCAACAAGTCAACGAAAGCGAATCGTGAAGTCGGGCGAACTCGGCCCGAGCTTCGGGTTCGTGCTCGTGCATTTTCGGCTTTACACAAGGCTGGCCGAGTTGAGCAAAGTGGGGGAACCTTCCCCATCCATTCTTGGCTCGCTTTTCCTCTCGCCAATTTTTAGGTCGTTTTTGCTCTCGCGCGTTTTTACTTCGCTTCTACGTACGTTTTTTTTTTCGTTCGCTTTTGCTCTGAGCGTTTCATTTATTAACCAGAAAAGATGAATTTACTCACAAAAAGACGAATTTCTAATTTCTAAGCTAAATTATCAATTCAAAAGTTGAATTTTCAACTAAAAGCAGTAAATTTGAGAACAAAGATGAAATTTTTTGATTTGCAACAAAAAAGATGAATTTTTAACAAAAAAAAGATGCATTTTCAACAAAATTGTTCAATTTTCAACCATAGAAATGAATTTTCAACTAAAATATTAAATCTTTGACCAAAAATATTAATTTTCAACGAAGTAATTGACGTTTCAAAAAATAAGATTAATTTTCTACCAAGAAGATGAATTTTCAATCAAAATAGTTTAATTTTCAACTAAAAAACGAAATTTAAAGAAAAATTAAAACAGGTTAATTTTCAGATGAAAAAAAAATTTCCTACCCGAAAAATAACGAATTTTCAACAAAATATTTTAATGTTCAACTAAAGAAATAAATTTTTCACCAGAAAGATGAATCATCAACCGAAACTGATTAATTTTAAACCAAAATTTGACGCTTTTAACCGAAAAAGACAAATTTTCAAGAAAATACATGAATTTTCAACTAAAAAAGATATTTCAATAAAATAGTAGAATCCTCCATCAAAAAAGATTAATTTTCTACCAAAAAAGGAGGAATTTTCAACTAAGAAATATACATTTTCAACCAAAAGTAAAATAGTTAAATTTTGATTTTAAAAAATTCGTTCTTGAGCAAAAAGTTGATTTTTTAACTAAAAAGAGTAAATTTTAGACCAAAATTGAATTGTTAAATTTTCAGTGAAAAAAAATTAATTTTCAATTGAAAGAAAACGTATCGTGCTGCTTTTTTAACTAAAAAAAAATAATTTTCAACAAAATATATGATTTTTGAACCAAGTAGTTGAATTTTCAAACCAAAAGGATGAACTTTGATAAAAAAAGTTTTGAACAAAATACATTTTCAAACACGTAGTTAATTTATTAACGAGAAAAGATGAATTTACTCACAAAAAGACGAATTTCTAATTTTTAAGTTAAATTATCAATTCAAAAGTTGAATTTTCAACTAAAAGCAGTAAATTTGAGAACAAAGATGAAATTTTTTGATTTGCAACAAAAAAGATGAATTTTTAACAAAAAAAAGATGCATTTTCAACAAAATTGTTCAATTTTCAACCATAGAAATGAATTTTCAACCAAAATATTAAATCTTTGACCAAAAATATTAATTTTTGACGAAGTAATTGACGTTTCAAAAAATAAGATTAATTTTCTACCAAGAAGATGAATTTTCAACCAAAATAGTTTAATTTTCAACTAAAAAAGGAAATTAAAAAAAAAAATTAAAACAGGTTAATTTTCAGATGAAAAAAAAATTTCCTACCCGAAAAATAACGAATTTTCAACAAAATATTTTTGTTTTCATAAAAAGAATGATTTTTCAACCAAAAATAGAAGAATTAAATTTTCAGTTAGGAAAATCAAATTTCAACCGAAAAAATTAATTCTGAATAAAATAATTCAATTTTAAACTAAGAAATATAAATGTTCAAACAAAAAATATAATATTTCAATTCGCAGTTAGAAAAGTAAATTAAAAAAAACGAGTTTTCAGCAGAATTAATTTTCAACTAAAAATATAAATTTTCAAGCGTAAATGGATTAATTATATCTTCAGTTAAAAATATTGATTTTCTACTGAAAATATACGAATTTACAACCAAAAAAAATTAATTTTCAAATACAGTGACGAATTTTCAACCAAAAATATGAAATTTTGACCAAATAGTGGAGCTTTCAATCCAAAAGCTGAATTTTCTATAAAAAAAAGGAATTTTCAATAAAGAATTTTTTTTCTATTAAATAAATAAATTCTTAACAAAAAAGCAGAATAGTTAAATTTTCTATGGAACAGATCATTTTTTAACGAAAAAGATTACTTTTTCATCAAAAAAGGTAGATTTTCCACAAAACATGGAATAGCTAAAGTTAATTTTCAACTAAAATCATGAATCTTCAACTAAAGAAAATTTAATTTTTAACCAAATACATGAATTTTAAACTAAAAAGATAAATTTTCTATCCAGAATAAAGTAGGAAAATTTGCAGTTAGTCAAATGAATTTTCAACCAAAAAAACAACGAATTTTCAACAAAACAGTTCAATTTTCAACCAAAGAAATTAATTTTTAATCAAAAAGATAAAATTTCAACTAATGAGAGTACTCTTTTACCTAAGAAAACGGATTTTCAACAAATAGTTAAATTTTCAGCAAAAAAATTAATTTTTAATAAAATTAAAGTAAATTTTCAACGAAATAGTATAATTTTCAACCAAGAAGATTAAATTTATATGAAAAAATTTTTTTTTTACAAAAAAATGAAACAGTTACATTTCCAGTTAAAAAAATTACGTCTAAATAAGAAAAAAACTAACTTTCAACCAAAAAGATCAATTTACAACCAGTAAGATGAATTTATACCAAAATAGATGAATTTTTAATAAAGTTAATGAATTTTCATCTAAAAAAGATCAATTTTCAATCAAAATTGGAATAGGCAAAATGTTAGAAAAAATTATTTTTAAAACCAAAAATAGAAGAATTAGATTTTCATTGAAAACAATCAATTTTCAAAGAAAAAAATGAATTCTCAATGAAATAATTCAATTTTAAACCCAAAGGATTAATTTTCTACCAACAAAATACAAAAATATAAATTTTCAAGCAGAAATAGAATAGTTACATCATCATTTAAAAAATTAATTTTTAACTGAAAATAAACGAATTTTCAACCAAAGAAATTAATTTTTAATCACAATGATGAATTTTCAACCAAAAATATGAATTTTTGACCAAAAGTTAAATTTTTTACAAAGCAGATGTTTTAACGAATTGATTTCATTTCTATCAAAAAGGTAAATTTTCTACAAAAAAAAACGAATAGTTAAAGTGAATTTTTAACTAAAATGATGAATCTAAAGCTAAAAAATTTTAATTTTCAACCAAATACATGAATTTTCAACTCAAAAGATAAAATTGCTACCAGAAGTAAAATAGTTAAATTTTCAGTTGTTAAAATGAATTTTCAACCTAAAATGATACGAATGCTGAAATTCGAGAAAACGCCGTAACGGGCAGTTACGGCTCTCTTCGAATTACGAACCTCAGAAATAGGCCTGCCGTGATTTGAGAAAACGCCGTTCACGGCAAAAGAATATAATAACTAATAATAAGTGCAGTTACGGCGTTTCCCGCATCACAAGCCTTTTTTCTCGGGGTTAGATGATTCCGGAGAACGCCGTAACCACTTACGGACCTCTCCGAAATCACGAAGGCTCGAAATCGCCGTCCAATAATTTTGGTAAAGTCCGTAACTGTCCGTTGCGGCGTTTTCTCGAATTTAGACGTCACGTATCTAGTCGTCTCTGATTTACGCCTACAATAAAACGGACAGTTACGGCTCTCTCTCAACTCACAACTCGCCAATCTTTGCAGTTAACGGTCTTTTCCAAAAATTATGCAATAATTATTTTTAAAGTTATTAACAATTTGAAAAAATTATTTTAATAATCAGGTGTATCTTTTTTCACGATTCCAACGATATAAAAAACTCATTTTTCGATTTTTTGCTCTCATTTGAGAACTCTATCCGCGATATCGTAATCAGGTTCGACTGATGTGAAACTCGCCCTGGGGGGGGGGGGTAATTTCAAGAAATTAATATTCGTGCTGTAAAGAACCGTATTAATGTAACTGCTACCTACTCTTTATAGATCCTAGGTTCATCTCTGAAATGCCTAGACTAGTCTCCTACGGTAGACGGTGGAAAGTTGTTTTCCGTTAAAGAGACAGATAACGGATATCAAGAATACAGTTCACTCGCGAAAAAGCGTATTATTTAAGCGAGGAGGTAAAACTATAAATTATAAATCCATTAAGGGTAATGCCAGTATTTATAGATTGTACTGTAAAAAGGAAGTGTCCTATTACGTGACGCTATTTGCAGTGATTTTTGTGACTCCCCCCCCCCCCCTCGGAATTTATAAATTTTTAAATAAGAAATATACATTTAAGTTTTTGTAACCGTCAATTGAACAATGAATAATGAGCTGAAACTATTTGACAGAAAAGAAAAATTTGGTTTAGGTTTCTAACACTTAAAAATTTTTTTTTATTGTTTACGTCTATTTGGTCACATTCAAATAGATTGACGTCACTAAGTGGTAAAACTGAGCACCAATCAGACAACTTTCGCCGCCATGTTTCTTTTCAAAATTTTATATTGTGACGTCACCTGAAAAGATGGCTACACGCTGAGGGCCAAGCAATAATACCAAATAATACCAGCAATTACAGAGAACGAAAATTAGTTGTTTTTTAAATTTGGGCAAAAATGATTTTTCGGGACGAGTGAAAAATTCTGAAAAATAAAATTCCCGACACTGTCAAATTCCCAAATAATAAAATTCTCGAATCATAAAATTTCCGAATAATAAAATTCCCGAATTATAAAATTTCCAAAAAATAAAATTCCCGAACAGTTTATAATATTACCGTATTGGAAAATTTTCTATAATTATTGTTATTCTAAATTCAAACAATAATTTTAGAAACTTCAAACATTAAAAGTAATTTCTTATAGAAATATTTGATTATTGTATTATTTATAAATAAATAATATTTATTAATAAAAATTAATTGTTTAAATTTGGGAATTTTCTAGTTCGGGTATTTCATAATTCGGCAAATTCCCAAATTTTAACTATTAAGAAATTTTTGTTTATCAATACTATTTATTTATTAATAATACAATAATGAAATATTTTTATACAAAAAAAAATTATTTTTGATGTTTGAAGTTTCTAAAACTATTGTTTGAATTTAAAATAACAATAACTAAAAAAATATATATTTCTTCATAAAAATTGTTTCCAATTATTGTTATATTGAATTCAAACAATAATTTCAGAAACTTTAAACATTAAAGATATTTTTTTATAAAAATATTAGAATATTGTATTTCTAATAAAATAAATAAATAATATTTATTTTAAGAAAATTAATTCTTTAAATTGGAAAATTTTATAATTAGGAAATTTTCTAGTTCGGATATTTTATAATTCGGAAATTTTTGAATTTGTTATAAATATTATAAACTGTCTGAAATGTTACTATTCGAGAATTTTCCATTTTGGGAATTTTATTATTTCGGTATTTTCCAATTCGGGAATTTTATTTCTCGGGATTTTTCAGTCATCCCTATAATTCGGGAATTTTATTTTTCGGGATTTTTCAGTCGTCCAAAAATTTTCTTCAATTATTGTTATTTCAAATTCAAACAATAATTTTAGAAACTTCAAACGTAAAAAGTAATTTCTTATAGAAATATTTGATTATTGTGTTATTATTCATAAATAAATAATATTCATTAATAAAAATCAATTGTTTAAATTTGGGGATTTTCTAGTTCGGATATTTTATAATTCGGCAAATTTCTGTCGGGAATTTTATTATTCGGGAATTATAATTCGGGAATTTTACAATTCGGGAATTTTATTTTTCCAATTTTTTACTCGTCCCAAAATTTTCTTTAATTATTGTTATTTCAAATTCGACCAATAATTTTAGAAACTTCAAACGTAAAAATTACTTTCTTATAGAAATATTTGATTATTTTGTTATTAATAAATAAATAATATTCATTAATAAAAATCAATTGTTTAAATTTGGGAATTTTCTAGTTCGGATATTTTATAATTCGGGAAATTTCTGTCGGAAATTTTTTTATTCGGGAATTTTATTATCCAAAAATTTAATTATTCGGGAATTTCCAAATTCGTTAATATTATAAACTGTGCAGGAATTTTATAACTCGGGAATTTTATTATTCGGGAATTTTACAGTTTTTCATTATTGTATTTCTAATAAATAAATAATATCAATGATCAAAAATTTTTTAATTGTTTAAATTTGAGCATTTCGTATATTTATAATTCGTCAATTTTCTGTGGGGAATTTTCAAATTCGGTAATATTATAAACTGTCGGGAATTTTATTATTCTGGAATTTTCCATTTCTGTAATATCATAAACTGTTCGGGAATTTTATTATTCGGGCATTTTGTTATTCGGGAATTTTATTTTTCGGGAATTTTATTATTTGGAAATTTTCCAATTCTGGGCTTTTTTTATTCGGAAATTTTATCATCCGAGAATTTTATTATTCAGGAATTCGACAGTGTCCGGAATTTTATTTATCGGGATTTTTGAGTCGTCCCGAATTATAATTCCCCATTAATAAAATTCCCGAACAGTTTATAATATTACCGAATTTGAAAATTCCCGAACAATGAAATTTCCCGAGGGGTGTCTCACTCAGGATTCAAATGAAATCGTTCGAACAAAGTAAACGAATTCGTACGAATTCTAACGATTTTGATGAATTCTGATATTGACGAACCGGAATCCTTCTTTCGGAATCAGGAGCTCCGAACGATGTACAGTCACAGCATTGCGGAGCGTTGGACCTACGAATTCGTACAGAGTACTACAAAGTTTGACGAATCCGAGCGAATCCAAGCAGTGACTGCGAAGCGCGGAGTCGTACAATGCGTATAAAGTACGAGTGACGCACTCACTGCTTAAATATTTCCCTTTTTTCTAATGATTTCTGAACATTAAAAACTATTTAAAGAACATTTATAAATGGTTTCAAGTTAAAGTGACAATAGGAGTACCAAGGATGAAAATTAATATAAGAATTTAATAATTAATATAGTAATGAACTATTACAATTTGATTAATTCAGGAGTAAAAGAAAATTATGTTGATTTTGTCCTTAATTTTTAACGTGTGAAAATTAATTGATAAATTTAATTGATTTCTTAATGTATAACTGCAAATTGTTTTATTAATATTTAATAGTAAAATACCTTGAACATGTATTGCGGAAATAATTATGTTCTTAACATTTGGCTACCACCGAGGCTACCACACTATAATATCTCAACTTTTTTACATTTTTAAAGAGATAAGAAAAATTAAATTATGGGAAAAACTTATTTTGACGAATTCGAAAAAAAATTAGAATCTTTTTAATAATTTTGAAAGATTTTGATATTAAATTGTTTGAAATATTTCTCCTAAGAAAATTTTTGACATTAATAAAAATGTTAGCTTTGATTTCAAAAACGAAAGAAATAAAGAAAAATTTGATATAAATACTGAAAAATTTAAAAAATCGCTCTTAAATTTGAATATTGAGGATTGCCATTCACAGATACATTCTTTTAATGTTGAAATAAAACAAATTATTGAGAAATTAAATCAAAAAGTTCGCTCCTTTATTATCAAGGAATGTTTTGAAAGGGAAACAAAACTTAATAAAATCGCCATTAAGGATAATAGAAAACATGATCGAAAATTTTAAAACATTCTTAATGAACAAGGAGATGTACAAAAACTGCATTTAAATATTCACTCAGTTCATTTTCATGATCAACCAGACCCTTGGATTCAGAATATTTCTAATGTAATTATTCCACACAGAGTTATTGACATTTTGAGATTAGGTGATGGTTTTAGCAAAAAATTTGGGGGAAATAGTATATTACGACCCAAGGCCAGAAAGTTGGATTTCCGGGCGTGTGTGATATGAAGGCCGATGCCTCATATCACGCACGCCAGGGCATCCAATATTTCTGGCCGTGTGTCGTATACTATTTTTCTTCATCTCCAGCCGAAAGTACGTTTAATAATTAATTTTAATTAATTAAATGCGTTGTCGGCTGCTAGCTCGGATGATTTTTCTTTCGTGGCCTGCATCAGCACACGCGCCACCTCGCGTAGCGTCGCTGCTGCTCTCGGGTCAGCTGAGCGGATGCATGGGATTCGGTCGCCCGCCCGACTTTTGCAAAGCCGAGGCGCCGAGGCGGAGCCGAGGTTTTGCTGGTCCGGGCGGGTATCAAAAACACATATTTTTTATTTTTTCGTAATACTTCTTCCCCGTTTTGAGGTTGAACACACCGACGCTCTCTTTTTCCATTCACCTGTCAAAATAAATATTTTTCAGAGGCTAAGTACAGAATAACACAATACTGAGCGTTTCTACGTCAGGTTGCTAAGTCAGCGAGCCACAAAAATCTCGCAGCCAATCAGAGATCGCGTTAACTCCAGCAGGCCGCAAAAGCCACTGTTCCCGGAGAGAAATGCGGCCGGGAAGACGTACTTTCGGCTAGGGGACGAAGAAAAAACTATATTCAACTACTTGAAATAATTAAAGACATTGAATCAAATATTAAAAAAATACCTGAGAAAAAAATTGATGCATTTAGATCACAATTTATGGGTTTATCGAATGATTTTTTAAATAATGATAATCCAAAAATTTGGTTAGAAAAGGAATTGAATGAGGGTTTAATTGAAACAAAAATTTTCTTAAAAAATCATCCAGAATTAATGATCACTAAATCAGACAAAGGAAGTATTACAGTAGCGATTCATAGGGATGTTTATATTCAAAAAATGTTGCATATCTTTAATGATGAAGATAGTTTTCAATTGATTCCTAATAATCCCGCCATAATGCTTCAAAAAGCGACTTTTAAATTTTGGACAGAATGAGAACTAATAAATATTTAGGTAATAAATATTGAAAGATGTGATATTGATACATCGAGTACTAATCTCTCATTAGCCTATGGACTTGTTAAAGGTCACAAAGATGACTACCCTCTACGACCAGTTATTTCAACAATAGGTTCCCCAACTAGGAAATTGAAAGAATTATTGAGTCAAATTATTAAAAAATCCATACAAATGTCAAAAACATCAATTAAAAATAGTCATGCTTTTTTAAAACTAATTGGAAATGTGATAATACTTTTAGGCCATATATTTGTCTCTTTTGATGTAATAGCTATGTTTCCAAATATCCCTTACAAAAGAGTCGAAATTGCCATACAAAAACGTTGGGATTTGATTTAAATTAATACCAAAATTCCGAAAAAACATTTTCTTGATGCTATAAAATATTTTTTTCATTCAGTATATTTCAAATCTAATAATAAATTTTATAAACAAAAGTTTCGAACTCCCATAGGATCTGTTTTATCTCCTATTTTAGCTGAAATTGTCATGGAGGATTGAGAGAATGAAGTTTTCCAAAAAATCAATTTTAACATTGATTTTTATGCAAGATATGTTGATGATTCAGTACTTAGTGTACATAAAAATAATGTTAACACTCTTCTTAATGATTTTAATAGTATACACCCTAAATTACAATTTACTGTTGAGATTGAAACTAAAGGTAAATTAAATTTTCTAGATTTGACTTTAATTAAAACTGATGAAAGACATATTATTACTGACTGGCATAGGAAAAAGATTTGTTCAGGTAGAACACTTAGTTTTCTTTCAAATCACTCTATTCAAAATAAAATAGGAATCATTACAAATTTGATTGATAGAGCCCTTAAATTATCACATCTAGCTTTCCATTAAAAAAATATTGAACATTGTAAACAAATTCTTTTTCTTAATCATTACCCTTTTGAATTCATTGAAAAACATGCGCATAACAGAATAAAATATATAAAAAACTAAAGAAATGATCAAAATAAAATAAACAGAGAAGATTACAAAATACATTTAATACTGTTGTTCTTCCATATTTTGGTAAAATCTCGAAGATTTTGAAATCAATGTTGGGAAAATTAGGTTTACATACTATTTATAGGGTTTCTTTTAAGAGAAATATGATTGTAAAATTAGGAAAAGATAGATATGAAAAGTTAGACAATAAATGTGTTATTTACCAAATTAATTGTAAAGATTGCAATGCAGTTTATGTAGGGCAGAAAAAAAGAGCTCTTAGACTTAGGAAAAATGAACATGAAAATAATCTCCGCAGAAGTCCTAGATATCACTCAGTCCTTTCAAAACATAAGGTTACACATGGTCAGGACTTTAATTGGAATGATATTAAAATTCTTTATCATGAAAGAAATCAGAAAAAGAGAGAATTCATGGAGATGTTATTTATAAAGAGAGAAGGTAACAAGGCTATCAATTTAAAAAGGGACCTCTCAAGATATAATAAAGTATGGGATAGAGTAATTAATTGGTTAAATTAATTTCCTTTGACTAGATAATAGAAAAATTTTCTTTTCTATTAAACAATCAATTTCTCAATTAATAATTTTGATTATATTAAACTTAATTAATTAGTAATTAATATTTTCTTTACAGGTTATATTAATGTTTCATAACTTTAGTTATTCCCTATAAATAATCCCTGATGAGGAGGTTTAAATTGACCTCGAAACATGTTGGTCCCCTTGTAGTATAAAAACGGCGGAGACAGGGAAAAAGTGAGAGGTTGGTTTTTTTGTTGACTTTTTCCCCTTTTCTCCCTGTTTTTTCCATTATTTTATTCTTGTCTCTAATTAGCTGAAAAGTGAGGTTGTTTTGGAATTTTATTTTTTTAATTATGAATATTTTTCCTGCTTATTTTGCAAAAATTATTCCTAGTAAAATGAAATTCTTTTCAATCTTAATTTAAAAATTTTTTTAAATAGAGACACTAAACATATGATTCTTTCCAATCTGCAGGGTTTGCTTATGAATAATTTTAAGATTTCTTTAAATTGAGTTCACATAGTTTTATCTCAATTTTTTGTAAGAAATCTTTTCTTTCATTTAATATAAAAAAAATAATTTGTGTAATAAGTATGCATTGATATTCAGTGAAAAACATTTTTTTTTAGAAATGTATTTAAATATTTTGGATTGTTTTCTTTTCCTAATTGGAAAATTTAATAATCGTAATAGATTGGTCTTAGAATCACCTGCAAATGGTTTAGGTTTAATTGTAAGAAAATAATTTTAAGTTTTGAATTTTGCAAAATGTGTGAGGAGAAAAAATATCGAAGACTTTGAGACAATTCTTTTAATTTCTCAGGATTTAAAAATTTTTTAGGTAAACTCAATTATACAGGGCGTCAAGAGATTGGAAAAATATTCTTAAGCTCGTTCTTAAGATTCATCAGAAAATTTCAAATGATTTTTTTCTTAATGAATTCTAAGAGAAAATTGAAAAAGAATACAAAGCATTTAAAATTATTTCCTAAAATTTTGAGAAAAAGTATGTAAAAGATTTAAAAGCAAAATTTTGCCACAATACATAATTATAGACAAAATTTGAGTAAGTGTAAGAGATACTTAGAAGTTTTCGCACGATTAAAAAATTATAAAAATTAATAAGATATTTTAGGAATTTTGTAAGGTTTCAAGAAAATAAAAAAAATTCTTTAGGTTCCTAGGAAAAACTAAAATAATTTTTCATTATGGAAAATTAATTTTAAGAGAACATTTAAAAAGATATCAAGACAT
>CAKNYM010051166.1:17209-80446 GCA_932195095.1 Andricus curvator | reverse complement strand
TCTTGCAAATAAAAAAATCCAAAGATCAAATTTTGATTTATAAAGGTGAAGCTACCTATCATGAAACAAATTTTGAGGGTGTTTTGAGATTTTCATAATTTTTGAACAATAGTAGAATAAAATTCAAGAATTTTAAATTAGATTTTGGTTGAAAATATATTTTTTATGGATGAAAATTTAACTATTTGGTAAAAAATTGATGTATTTTTATATTTGTGGTTGAAAATTCCAGAATTCCAATTGAAGATTTACCATTTTAGTTGAAAATTCATCTTTTTGGTATAAAATTCAACTATTCCAGTTGAAGATTCATAATTTTAGTTGAAAATTCATTACTTTGGTTGAAAATCCGTTTCGTTTGTTAAGAATAATTTGTTTAACTTGCATTCCTACTATTCCATTTTTGATGAAATTTTTTTTTTTTTTAATTTAACTATTGGTTAAAAATTTATCATTTCCATTTGCAAATTCAACTTGGTTGCAAATTCATATATTGTGTAAAAAATTCGCTTCTTTTGCACAAAATTAATCTTCATGGTAGAATATTCATCTTTTTGTTTGAAAATTCAACCATTCCAGTTGAAGATTTATAATTTTAGTTGAAAATTTATCTTTTTAGTTTAAAACTCAAGTATTACAGTTGAAGATTCATATTTTTTTTTTAATTCATCACTTTGGTTGAAAATTGAACATAACTATAATTTAAAAATAATTTTAAATTATTTATAAATCGGATTACTTGTGGAACTGTTTCATAATTGGGACATGTTTCATGAAAGGTACCTTTACCTTACAATCATTCGAAGATTACCGGAGAATTCTCAAAAATGGACATTTTTTGGGGGTTTCTAAAAAAAAGCTCTTGCTTCATTTTTGAATGAGTTTATTGTGCATCTCTTTGAATTTAAATCACTGTGAATGTCTCGTTTTTACTTCGGCAAAACTATGGGTCAGTCGGCCGCTTCAATAAGCGGAATATCTGGTCTTGGCAACTTTTTTAAGATCTCATTTATTGCCTCCAGCATTTACTTGCAGGCTGTGACGTCTTTGTGGTCCAAATTTACACTTGCCATCATATTAAATTCCCATTATTAAACATTTACGACTAAAATTTCAATTCAAAGGATTAAAATTCAGCTCTCTTAATTCGAATCAGGAAGCATTCGACATGTCACAAAGTGTCACGTAGGAGGAGTGTCGCAAAGGTTTTGTAAGTTTTTTTAAGTAAGAAGAAGAATTTTCAAAAATGTCTCAAACAAAAGTTGTAGCTAGTATAAAAATACATCTTTTTTGTATCCTACACTTTTTTCCTTGAACCATTATTTCTCGATAAAAAGAGGATTGCGTTGGAAAAACAATAGAAACAAGAAAACAGTCACTCTCGTCCCTCCTTTCCTCGTCCGTTTTTCGTAACTAGTCAGTAAATGCGTAGACCCCCCACTTAAACCTGGAAACGAAGACGAGCGTAACTGAACGCATGTAGCCCCCCCCCCACTTAAACCTGGAAAAGGAGGCGAGCGTAACCAAACGCATTTTCGTGACTAGTCAGTATATGCGTAACCCCCCCCCCCCCCATTTAATGCTGGAAAAGGGAACGAGCATGACTGAACACATTTCCGTAACCAGTCAGTAAATGCCCCCCCCCACAACTTAAACCTGCACAAAGGGGCGAGCGTAACTGAACGCATTTTCGTAAACAGTCAGTAAATCCGTAGCCCCCGCCCCACTTAAACCTGGAAAAGGGGACAAGCGTGACCGAACGCATCTGTAACTGTTTTCTTGTTTTTATTGTTTTTCCAACGCAATTCTCTTTTTCTCAAAAAATAATGGTTTTAGGCGAAAAGTGTATGATACAAAAAAGATGTACCTTTTATTATTTTCACTATGATTTTAGTAATCAGCGCATCAAAATACGTAAGTATACGTGGTTTCCACGAAATCGAAGGGTTCACCTATTCGGAACTGCACCAAAAAATTCAAATTTTCAACAAAAATGGAATAGTTGAATTTTCACTTGGAAAAATTAATTTTTCATAAAAGAAAACGGATTTTCAACAAAATAGTTCAACTTTCGAACAAAGTGATGGATTTTCAAATCAAATTATGAATTTTCAACTGGAATAGTTGAATTTAAACCAAAAAGATGAATTTTGAACTAAAATGATGAATATTTAACTGGAACACTTGAATTTTTCAACCAAAAAGATGAATTTTTAAACAAGAAGATTAATTTTCAAATAAAAAGATCAATTTTCTACCAAAAAATACAATTTTTCAACAATATACACGAATTTTTAACGAAATGATTGAATTTTTAATCAAAGAAGACAAATTTTCAACAAAGTAGTTGAATTTTGAACTAAAAAAATAATAATTTTCAACCAAAAATGGAATAGTAATAATTTTAGTTAAAAAATTAATTTCAAACCAAACGTAAGAGTTTTAAACTAAAACAATGAATCTTCAACTGAAATAGTTGAATTTTCAATCAAAAAAAGTAATTTTTACTAAGAAAGATAAATTGTCAACCAAAACTTAGAAAAAATTACCTTCAACAAAAAAAACTAACTTTCAAAAAAATAGTTGTAAATCTTTAACTGGAATAATTGAATTTCTGACCAAAAAGATTAATTTTCAATCAAGAAGATTAATTTCTACCAACAAAGCCGAATTTTTAACTAAAAAAGATCATTTTTCAACCAAAAATTAAATAATTAAATTTCTAGTCAAAAAATGAATGTTCAACCAAAGAGATGAATTTTTAACTAAAATTATGGAATATTCAACTGGATTAATAGTTAAATTTTCAGAATAAAAAAATAATTTTGAACCAAAAAAAATCTAAAGGAAAAACAAGTTTTCAATTAAAGAGCTCATTTTTCAAACCAAAAAAATGCATTTTTAATTAAAACGATGAACCTTCAAGCAAAAAAAAAAACAATTTAACAAAATAGTTTAACTTTCAACCAAATAATTTCATTTCCAACCTAAAAGATGAATTTTCAACTAAAATGATAAATATGAATATGATAAATGAGTTTTCAAACAAATAGATTAACTTTCGAAGAAAAAGATAATTTTCTACCAAAAAAAAGAATCGATTTTTTAACAAAATACGTGAATTTTCAAAGAAATAGTTGAATTTTCAATTAAAAACGACAAATGTTCATCCAATTTGTTGAATTTTGAAATAATGAAATAGTTAAATTTTCAGTTAAAGAAATTAATTCTCAACCATAATGATTAGTTTTCTACAAAAAAAAGATGAATTATCCACAAAGTACATCGATTTTTAAACAAACAGTTTAATTTTTAAATGCAAAATATCAATTTTCAACCAATATCTGATTTTTTTACCAAAAAAAGATAAAATGATTTTCAACAAAGTAGTTACATTCACAACCAGAGATGAATTTCAAATTAAAATGATGAATCTGCAACCAACAAAATTAATTTTTAATAAAAGAGTTTAACTTTTAACCTAGTAGTGTAATTTTTAACTAATAAAAGACGAATTTGCAACGAACAATGTAACAAAATATTCTATTATAATTCATCAATATTTTTTCTTTGAACTACTACTTCTACTCTAAAAACGGCTTGAAGTGCTTTCTTCATCTAAAATTTAAAAGAGGGAACTTTGAAATCGTTACGAATTCTGACTTGGAAGAGGGATTTTTTAAAAAATTTCTTTCTTCTAAATCCGAATAATTCTTTTAAAAAATTCCCGTTCCATGTAAAAAATTCCCTATTCCAAGTGAAACTATATATCTTTACGGAAAGTCCCTGTCCTAAAATAAAAAAGATAATTATTTTCTAAAATTCCCTGTTCCAAGTCAGGTAAAGGAGTATGCGAATAAAACGTGATAATATCAATTCGATTATCAAACTCAAGTCAACGAAAAAAAAATCTCACAGAGCAACAAATTTGCAAAAGAATTTGCTGAAGAATTGTTACATTCTTTAAATCGTACGATAAGCTCTCTTTTTAATTAATAAAAAGCAAGCGGTCATTTCTTGGGTTTTCACGATTAAATTGTTTAATTTTCTATGTTAAGGCAAGTGCATGAAATAATAAATAATAAGTTCTCTTGAACAATAATAAATTATAATTCAATTAGAGTAAACTGAGATAATCTGAAAATCTAAGATCAATGAACTGTAAAATAGTAAATAAATCCGTAACCTAACAAACACACTTATATGTCCTGCAACTGTAGATAAATTAGAAATCACTTTTAATTGATCAAAATTAGTAAAATTATGAAAACATGAATTTTGCTATGATCAGAAGTAAATTCCCGGGTTTTTAATTAAATTCCCGGTCATTTCTCGGTTTTTTCCCGGTCAGTAAAATTCCTGGTCATTTCCCGGTTTCCCGGTCAAGTCGCCACCCTGCTTTTGTCAATTGGAGTTACTCAAATCCTTTGAAATTCCCGCCAAACCTACTGCTGTGTGCCACCCTGTTCCTATCCTTCTAGCCGTACTCCAAAATCTATGGAATATTTTTGGAATGCTGTTGGGAATATTACTGCCGATTATTTTTGACGCCCCCTTCAACTTATCTACCTTGGAGTGGAATTCAAAAGTTCCAATTTGGGAAGGTTTATTGTCGATCCCCGGCCACGAAGTACTACAAGGAGACCGCACACCATGTATTTCACCTGGCGCCATTTGGCGATCGCCTTTCCTCCGATTTTCTCCATAGCGAGATTTCTTCCCAGATGAGAGCGCCTCTTCAGAGAAAATTTGTAACTAAATTGTCGTCTGCTACTATAGGAATCGTAATTCTTCAATTTGCCACATGTGGCGCTCTCATCTGGGAAGAAATAAAAATCCGAGGACAGGCGATCGCGCTTGTGGGCTGTTTACCACAATCTCCGCCACAGGCGTGCGGTCTCCTTGTAGTACTTCGTGTCCCCGGCAATGCGAGTGGGACCTCTTCAGCTCAGGCCTGGGTCATCAGTGTCAACGTTCTCGGTGCTAGGGACTTTAAATTGGATGGTTATATAAAGTCATAGTAGCCGGCTTGGTTGTACAGATAATTCGAAGAGGATGTCTTGGACAATAATTCAACATCTTATGGACGAAATTGATTGGTTATGATCATCAAATTCAGAAGAGAATATTTTGTTTGGACACAGCATCCCGAATATCTACGTCTAGTCACATCCCTGAGGGTCCTTTTCTTCTGTTTGAAACATTCCCTAGTAACGCCAATCAGATCACCCTATTTCAACCAATCAGGATCAAGTCGGTTGCCAATGAAGAAAGCACTTCTGGGAATAACCTTCATCTTTCGTCAAGCAGCTTGCGAAACAACATCGTTGTCTTTTCGTCAACGTTAATTTTCGAGTGTTTCTAAGTATCTTTGTATTAAGTGACTTTTCTGTGCAAATAAGGACTTTTGAGATTGTTCTCGAGTGCTGTCCCGGATTATATTGAAATGTATAGTTCATTTTGTGTCAAGTTCTGAAAGGAAGATTTTCACTTAAATTTTGTGTGTGGACCCCTTTCTTTTGTTTTGAGAATTTCAATTTCTTTAATTTGGTCACACAAGAATTGAGAAACTTTCCTGGACTGAATTTAATAATTTCTTGTACATTTTGTTATATTCTTGTCCAATTATTTATTCATTGTGTTGTTTCCCCGTTTGTTGTTGACCCATTCCCTGATTTATTTGCTTATATTCTTTAGTTGTATTATGCCTAAAATGTGTTTTACCTAACATATATATTCGTACCCCTGATTGTTGATGACCCTCCCGACACGCTATAGCTTAATAACCCTATTTTGTTCAAGTTTGTATTTGGTCTTGGAAAACCAGACGAAAGATCATATTTCGTTTTAGAAAATAATCAATCCCTCCATTTTGTGACAATTTTGTCTTCCCCTTGAGTCAATTGTTTCTCCCCTTCATTTATTTTTTGAATAACAAAAATTGTAAATGAAAATCATTCTGTCTTAATAAAATTAAACATTGTTTAATCCAAGTATCGTTAACTTATTTATAAATTTATATTAGAGTAATTTAATAATTTAAGAGACGGGGCTGAGCTAGCCACTTTTTTTATTCGGTTTCCCTAATTTTGACTTTGAAAATTTATTTTAAATTTTGATTTTTTTTTTTAAATATTATTTGAAATTCTTTTTGGTTATGTTTGTAAATGATCCATACGGATCTGGCGCCCGCGGTTAATAAAAGAATAAATTTGAATTAAAATTTTAGACTAAGAACCGAAGGTTATAACGATAGGAAAATTGTCGTTATAATTTGTCTTTGTGTTTAAAATTTTTTTTGTATTATTTTATAATTTTGTACATTTGTAAATTTCTATTTTTAAATTAATCAAAATGAAGACTTTGATTTGTCTATTATTCAAAAAAATCAGTAATGCTTTCTCTATGAGGAAGCAAATACATTTTCTAACGGGAAGCAAAGTTCTCGTGAAATGAGCACCATATAATTATAAATACAAACAAAGTGGACTGAAATAAATGGATTTTTTCGATTTTGATGAATTTTTCAATTCATTTGAATTCTCTTGAATTGTTTTGTAGTCATTAGTCACTTGTTTGGTTAAAAATTAGTAGGATTTCGAAGATTTGAAGTTTTTTTCGAATCACCCTGAATTCTTTCAAATTTTTTGGAATTCTCTTGAATTTTTTTAATTGACTCTAACTCTTTTGAGTTCACTCAATCCTATTTATTTTAATTCTATTAAATTTAATTTGATTCAATGGATTTTAACAAGTTTTTTCAAGTTTGTATGGCTTTTTTTTAAATTCAACTTGGCACCCCTACAAAATTATTCTTTTTTCCGAGAAAATGACCTCTGATTCGTTTCAGAATTAAAAAAAAAATATATTTAGAGGTCGCTCAAGGCCATTTCAGAGCAAAAATGGCCATTGGTAATAAATTTAAGCTATTTATTGATTATTCATTTCTGGCGCGTATGAATTGTGTTCTTAACAATTCAATATTGCACTTAGATTTCTTTCAGATTTTTACAATAACATTCAAAGGTCGCTCTGGCTGAGAACTGATCACTTTAATTCTACAGGCCCACAATTGAGACGTAGCATTTGAACATTTCCTTTAGTTGGAAAAGACTTGGGTTGCGATAAAGCCTGATCTTCTCCCGATATTTTCTTTGGTAGTTCAGGATTATTTGACATCCATTTTCGAAGGGGAAAACCGCCCACTTTGAATAGATGATGTAACTGATTCTAGAGGAAAATGGCTTCTTCCAAAGTATCCTCACCTATGATTACACCATCAACGTGGTTCCCTTTATGAATTGCTTCAGCGGCAAGGGATTACGAGTTGCTATAGACATCGAAGAGCAAGAAAGAGTGCACACGACAATCCATATGTGACCGTTATCAGACGATCCATTGATCAGTTGGAGATCTTGGTCATATCGATGCACTTGAATCTGTTTGTACATCTCCTAGACTTTGGCACACATAACGCTGACATGGAGTCTCCAACACAGTACGATATCCACAAAGTTGGGTAGAAGAGTAGGTTCAACGTGGAAGCATTCGTTGGGCGAAGTTCCAACTTACGTTAACTGAGAACGATTGAAGACGACTCGAAGCTTAGTAGTTGTACTTGAAGTCTTCCAAACTCCGTGATGTGGTAAGTAAAATGATCGAGAACTACCTTGACGAACCGTAGTCTCGCTTTCGGGAACCATGTGACCAAGAGTGAGATATACTTCAAGGAACTTATCATAAGCTTCGAAGACTCACGTCACGCGTAAGGCAACGCTCCAGGCGGTGAAACATCCCAAGAGCTGGATGATATGAATTTCAGAATGATTGCAAATCGCGCTTCATCGGAAGCCAAACAACGTACCTTCCTTCCTGAGGTGCGCGAGAATATGTGGCAACAAAGAAATCCTTGAGAGTTTGCGGATGACATTGAGTTTAAGAAATGTTTGAATGCTGAAGATGAAGCTCCAGTTTCTGTTGAATTTCCTCGAAAAATTTACAGTGCACGAACTCTCTTGCTGAGAAATGAACGCAAGGATTGGTAAGAAGTAGGCTCGGTTAAATCGCGAAGTGACGTTTTCTATTCACGTCCGGTGTGATGATCCAAGCAATTGGTAAAAGAGTAAACGAAAAAGGGAGACCAGCTGTCAATCAAGCATTCTTAACAACTTAAAAGCTTCTAAATTTTCTATCACGGTATTGGCCAATTCTTTGAGGCCGGAAGCTGATTCTGCTAACAGAGGCCACATGGAAAGAATATCCGATAAGTGACAATTAAGTAGAATTCCCAAATTCTCATATATATCAACCAACAACTTCCACGCGCTCTTATAATTGTCATTTGTGACAGGAATGTTTTTTAATATCATCGCAGGTTGAGTTTCCAAAGGTCCTGCAAGTTAATCTTGGTCAACACGATCAATGGAGCCAAGAGTCCTAAAGGACCGTACAGTTGAGCGATCTGCGACAGCAAAATCCTCTTCGAAAGAGATTCCTCTTCCAGATCCGTAGAGACGTAGACCTGCCTTCTGCATCAGTACAATGAGATCATCTCTGAGCTCTCTAGCCTCTTCCACAGTGTTGGCTCCTGTCAGTAGATCATTTACAGCCAGGTATGGAGCCGCAGATGTTCCGTAGGTTACGGTGTTATGCTGTTATGTTCTCAGAGACTCCTTATCATTGAACCGCCAAAAAATGTTCTGGTACTGTCTATCTTCCGTGTGAATCAGAAACTGTCGATACATTTTTCCTATGTGTGCACCCAGAACATATGTATGTCGACGAAAGTGTAGAGTCCATTCCAATACACTGACCTATGTCTTTGGTCCCACCATCAGTTTGTCGTTGAGCGTAAGCCCTGTGTCTAAACTTTCTGATGCATTAAGGTAGTCTGGCTACCCTTGTCATTAATCAAGAGAGCAACTTATCTCAACTCTTAATATACGGAAAAATGACATTTCTCAGCATCAAAGTGTATCACAAATTGACTTCGAATTTTGTGTGTAATTTTGATGTTTCCACTTCTATCATTTTTCTTTTGTTATTTCCGGTATTCCCGGAAATTTTATTAAAATTACACTTTAGTTTTTGTCGTGCATCAGCTGGTTGTATTCGAGCATAGTACGTTATGTCGGGTTAGATCGGTTGTTTACTCGCGTTCAACGTCTTCAAAACCTCTCGAGTGTGAGTTTTTTGTAGATTTTATCATTTTTCTTAAGATTTTTTCCCCAAAGGTACCTTCAAATGATGATATTTGGAATCGGCATTTGATTTTCTTTATGAGAAACAGTTTTTATAGTGTACTCTACCGTTGAACTAAGCCACGATTCCGGAATTATTAAGCGTGGGAATGGGTTGCCCATATGCCAAATGTTTGCGCTTATGACCTTTTGCAGTGCCAAATTTTGGCGCTCATGCCCTTTTGCTTTGCCCAATGTTTGCACTTATGACCTTCTGCTTTGCCAAATGTTAGCGCTTAGGCCCTTTTTGATTTCAAAAATTTGGCGCTTATGGCCCTTTGCTTTTTCAAATCGCTTATGCCCTTTTGGAATTCCAAACTTTGGCGCATATGCCCTTTTGGAATTTAAAACTTTCGCACTTATGCCTTTTTGCTGTGCCAAATGTTGGCGCTTATGCCCTTTTTGATTTCCAAAATTTGGAGCTTCACTGAACTGAACTGAAGAAGTGAACTGCAATGTTCACGAAACGTCGGCAAGATTCATAGTTTTGCACATGATTGAAACCCGAAACACCTCCTTTTATTCTAATGAATCATCGTGAAAGCATTAAATCTATTGTAATTTCTTTGGTTAAAAATTCAGCTCTTATATATTAGAACTTCCACTTGTTGACTAAAAATTCATGTATTTTGTTGAAAAATCTTCTCCTTACGTAATCCAAAATGAACTACTTGATTTAGAGTTAAACTGCGTTTAAAAAAATACCTTTTATAGATGATTTATTCTTTTAGTTGAAACTTGCGCGATTTCGTTGAATGTTTTAACTATTTTTGAAAGCAACATTTGTTGTTGCTTGAAAGTTCAATTATTTCGTTATTAATTTGATTCTTTGTTTAAAAATGTATATATTAACATTCACAGTATTCAAGAAATATTTTTTAATACAAATTATTCCAGATAATTCAAAGTAATTCAGGTAATCCACGTAGTCCACTTATAATCTAGGGTAATCCATTTTTAATTCAGTTAGGTCGAAGTAGTTTAGATATATCTACTGATGTTCTTGTGCAAGTTCAGACAAGCACTTTCTGATGAGTTCCTGAAAGTTATGTTTCAATACTTTAGCAGACAAGCTACAGGCCTGGTGATTACTACTGTCAGGAGATCTCTGATGATAAGATTCGTTCCGGAAAGCGTAGGATTTGGTGCGATCACTAGGGCTGAATATATAGAGAGGCATATTACTGAATTTTCCAACATACTATACAACCCAGATCCTGAGATTGTCCGCGTGGTTGTGATCATTGACGGCACTTACAGCTACATTGAAAAGAGCAGATACTTTCGTTTTCTCCGACAGTCCTACTGCGTTCACAAATGACGTCATTTGGTCAGACCAGCACTACTTGTTGCACCTAATGGCTACGTACTTGACATTCAAGGGCCATACTTATCTGACTCCCGAAACAACGATACTGCAATGCTTCTTAACGCATTCGAAAGGGACATTGAAGGAATGAGAGCATGTTTACATAAAGGTGATATCGTTGTTTTTGATTTGGGCTATAGGGATGCTAGACCACTGTTGAAGCATTTGGAAATCCGATGGAAAATGTCATCATTTCTTAAGCGAGGGCAACGTCAACTGACTACTTAGCAAGCAAACGAATCACGCCTGATTAAGAAAACAAGATGGATCGTGGAGGCTAGAAATGGCCACATTAAGTTGATTTTCAAATTTTTTGCGCAAGTCATTCGTACGCATCATCTTCACCATCTTGGTGATTTTGATCGAATTGCTGGAGCAATAATCAATCGCTACGACCCTCTTGTGTACATGGAAGGGGCTGATGCAGATTTAGCTAGGCAGTTGCTGGAGAAAGCTTGCGAAGTGAATGTTGTTCAAGGGTTAGTGGAATCCGAAAATCTGCATGTCATAGGTGGTGATATTCGATGGGTTCGATTGGAAGAGATTGGAGAGTACAAGGGTAAGTAAAGGATGTGTCGAAGCAACCACCTTAGGTGGTATTTATTTATGATTACGAAAACAGCACCGCTGGGGATTGATTTTGTGATCGACGTTCATACTTATCTTTTACGCTTAGCGTTAAAGTTAAAGTCGGAGCGTTGGAATGAGATAAGCATTCCTTACATAGTGTTTTGGACTGCTTGACTTAAACTGGCAATTAAAGCCAAACAGCAACGCTGGGAGTTTATTATGTTGTCTGAGTGCTTTACTTAAACGCTTAGCGTTGAAGGTAGGATGGAAGCATTGGCACGAAAGGAGAATTCTGTAAAAGGTACTTTAAAGTATTTGACATAAACTGGTTGATCATTGCCCAATTGCAACGCTGGGTATCGATTCTTTTGTCTGGTCATTCAACTTAAGCGCTTTGCGACGAACTTGGGATGCAATCTTTTAATCGTAATTAGCGTTTGCCATGCGTTTGTGAATGAGCTATTTGTATCACCGATTCAGAAAACTAAACGCCTCTTGATAATAGAAATCAAATTTCGCGTTTGAAGCTCCATAACATGCAATTATATGAACGCTTTGTGCGTTGCCTAAGAGCTTCGCGCATCGCCCGAGCGCTCAGCGGTCATCGCTTCCAACAGGAGAGCATAAGCTAAAAAATATCAGAAACATTGAAAATTCCACCAGGACCTTTTTACATTCTCATCTAGAGAAGGTATTAGATTTGTGTAAAATTTGACCCCCCCGGTTTTTGTCAAATGTCCACGTTTTGATACCCCCTGAACCCCAAAAACAGGTTTTTACGAATGTGTCTGTCTGTCTGTATGCATGTATATATGTCTGTCCTTCTGTGAACACGATAACTTTCGAAAGAATTGACTGATTCGATTGGCCTTTGGTATACTCTTTGAGTCTTTTAAACTAAAGGTCAAGTTCGTTAGCCAGCCATTTTGGATGAAAATTCAAAAAGTGAGAGCATTTTAAAAATTTTTTAGACCATTTTTTTTCAAAATTTGGAAATTATATATACGGCCTCTTACAGTAATAAAAAATTCAATAATTTTATTCTTATGACATTTTTCGATAAAATGAACATTTTCAGAGTTACAGCATTTTCAAAATCCAAAACAAGAAACGATAATTAACATTTTCAGCCAAACAACACACGATACAAAAAAAAGTTAAGACAAGAAAAGTGTTTTCTTTTGCACGCCCTACAAGATTTTCAGAACGACTTTTTGAATTTTCTTGAAAAATCGAAAATTCACATTTTTATTGCACAAGAACGAAAATAATTCCTCTGAAAAAATTCGACTATTACATTTATATTTCAAGAACTACGCTCCAAATAGACAAAATAAATAAATAAATATATATATATATATATATATATTAAAAAAAAAAAAAAAAAAAAAAAAAGAGTTGTTGGTTCCTCGTTTAGAGGTGGGCCGGGAATGCGCAGATGGAAACATATGAACTCCTATCTAATACAACGCTGCTGAAGGCTGGTGACCTTCTCAGCATAAAACATCAAGCAATTGCGACTCTCTCGGTTTCCATTCCTTGTCGTCGCCCCCTCCCCTCCCCCCGTAACAGAAGTTTTGGTGGGACTGACGTTAGAACTGGACTCTCCACTATACGACGAATCACTACTTAACTTGTACATGATTTCGACTCGCAAAACACATTTCGCGCATAAAGGTTGTAGTTGGGTGTACAATCTAAACATGAACAATACAAACAATAAAGTGGCCTCGGAATGGACTGAAACTTTGATTGACGAAATGCATACACACGATAAACGTAAAGTTTGAGTTTCAGGCGATGAATGGAGAAACATAGAAAATGGGGTGTTGAATGGCGGGTTTGAAATATGGTCAGGAGTAGATAGGGAATCACATGGTAGTCAAGGGGTCGGTTTGGTTATGAATGAAAAAGCAAGATATATGTTCCAAAAACGACTTAAATACTTTTTTTCTCCCCTTTTCAGATAGTTGGAAAAAAATCTTTCTGATTGTAGGATTTATTATGAAGATACGGAAATATACGCTGAAGTAAAGGAATTACCTTCTTCATTTTAAATCAAATACAATTTAAGTCATTTTTATCTGAAGAACATTGAACATAACATATGGTCGTTGCGAAGCGCGACGACCAAATTGCGCGCAGCAAGCGCGCTCAAACTTTTGGGTTTCTATTATACGATGAACAGGAACGAGCGTGAAGCGCGAGGTTCACATGATGATCAAATCAAATATCGAGCGCGAAGCGCGAGTGTCGTTATGAGAAGGTGTTCCTTAAGGTCGATAGAACCTTAAGTAAATTAGTTCTTCTTTTTATGTAAAACTGACATAATTAAACCAAAAGCAGGTCATAACGATGAAGCTTACTAAGAGAGTATTAGCCCGCGAAGCGCGCAATAGCGAGCACACGAAGTGTGAAAACCTAGACGACAAATGTGTCCGAGCGCGCAGCGCGAGGTGAATAAATTATCGAGCGCGAAGCGCGAGATAAACATGTAATCGAGCGCGAAGCGCGAGATCCAACAGGTGCGCGCCCTAGGCGCGAAGAAACTTGCGAGCGAAGCGAGCCGCGCGCGATGAGAATGTGCCCGCGAGGCGGGCAGATTTTTTACCATGTATTTGGTGCGGGGTCCTTTATCTTGTTGGTTTAAAAATAACTATATTTTAAAATTTTTTTATTGTAGTAAGAACAATGTATCTTTTTTATTTTAAAATCCAACTAGTTCGTTGAAAATTCTTATATTTTATCATATGTAATCCAGAGTGATCCCATGTAATCCAAAGTAATCTGAGATAATCTTAGTCCATCTCAATTTATTGTCAAAGTTTCTTGTCTGCATTTTTTTGTGCGTAAAAATATAATTTTGTTGGAAAGCGTATAACTTGGTCATATTAGGCTATACCAATAAAAGTACACGCAATTATAAAACTTCAAACAAATATGATGTGATAATAATCACCGAAATGTTTACTATTACGTGATTTTTCCATGTTTAGATGTTTACGTATTGAAAACAGAAATGTCTACAAGTGAGTCACTAAGGACTTCATGCCTCTATCACTCATGCGCACATAAAGCCTATTTACAAAACGTGGCATTCCCATGGCAAAAATTTCCACGATGAGAATTGACTCATTTGTAATCTGATGAAGGTTAGTATACATAGCAGTACAAATATTAAAAAGTTCTCCTTTGAAATTCAAGAAATCTGTTCAATACCAAGAGGAAAAATGAAGATCGCCAGCTACATTTTAATTCTTACATTTTCGGTTCATCTGGATTTTGTTGGTAAGTTTCATTAGGCTGCCCATACTAATAAATTTATACTTATATTCACTTTCTGAGGCCTATGAATTTTGTCCTACGATGTCTTTAACCTTCTGCAGGTTGTTGGAAATAGAATTCGTTGGTTCTTAAATATGAAAAGTATTGGGTTATAGTAAAATCTAATCGTTTTCTTATCAAATTTCTTACCACATAAAAAATATTCGTACATAACTTCATGTTTTAATATTAATTCGTCTATCTTTTGTACAAGAGGAGACCCATATGGTTTCAGTGTTTCGTAACTGCGTTGTAACCTTTCCGTTTAGTGACTAACCTCCCTTTACTTGATGCAAAATAAATTTTTTTTTAATTTGAGTACTAGGGTTGGTCCAATTTGTTCAAACTGATCAACATTAACCCGTGCCCCCGGGGTTTCAAAATTACGATGGGCTTTTTAATGTGAATAGCTCGGTTTTCGAAAAAATTGAAAATGTAATTACTTGTTATTACCTTTTTATAAATTAGAGGTTAGTTGTCTTTTAAGGAATCTTTAGGAAATAATTTCCACACAATCATTTAAAAATATATGCAGAACAAATAAAAGTATTTCAAATATGGGGTTTTCAACAATTCTGATTATAATTGAGGAGTCAATGTTATACATTCCTATATCTCTGATCCGATATGGCGTTTGGCATTTATAATTTTTGTTTAATTCATGAAACTCCGTATTTAGGGTTTTTTGCAGTTTCTGATTATGAATCTGAATTCAAAATTGCAAAATTGAATGTTGAGGATACATTAGCGCGGTTGATTAAAAATGTTTGTTAAACTTTCGGATCTAGTTGTTTCAAAAATGCTAATTTTAAATTTGATGTAAAAATTACATTATTTACTAATTCGGTCATGAAACTATCTATTCAGGGGTTCACGCAGCGGGGGAAAGAATAATTTTCGAAAGTAATGATATTCGGGAAATAATTGGTGAATCAACTAACTGGGGTTGTGACAATTTTAGGAGGAAACTAAGATATTCGTGATTCACTTTTGAAGCGCAACAACAAAAAGGGCGATATACTTACAAGGTCAACTCAAACTTCACAAAATTTAACTAGATTTATACAAAATATGGATTAGTAAGCTCATAGGTAACTAATGACAAGAATCTTGCGCCACTGACAATATGAATGAATAAGTTTGACTGTCAGGGACAACTAAAATTTCACAAAATGTGACTAGATGCACAGGCAACATTGGTCAGTAAGCTTATAGGTAACTATTGACAAGATTTTTGCTCTAGTAACAATTTGTTATAGTGTATAGTAAATAAATTTGACTTTCATAGCCAACTAAAATTAGGTTTGTACTTTCGAGGGTCAGTTTAATAAAATGCCAGAGGCTTCGCACGAATTAAGTAAGATTGAACCTACCGGGCGGATTTGTTGGAAAATAAGAATCAAATTGGATTCGTCCTCCTTGCAATGATCCTCAGTTCGGCTTGGTGTCAGTTCCTCGAGGACAGAGCGATGTAGCAACCACGTTTCAAAATTCACAATTCGCGACAATAGGACCGACTTAGTATCTCAGGGACCGCTACAAAAAGAGAGCGAGTTTCGACTAGACTTCGAAAATTCTCGGTAACATAAAATTGGAGAAGGTAACAAAGAAACTTACTATAAAGCTACCGAATATACGAGAATTTACAAGGAAGTTATTTGAAGAATTGTGAACCAATTATACCTTCTTCTGGTAGAGGAATGTTTTCATCAATAATATATAAAAGGTGTTTCCTTCCGACATAATTTAGATATGTTGCACTGTTCGATTTATGTTTGTCAATGCCTATCACAAAGTTTTTCAAAAATCGATTAGTCGGTTGACTCAATGGTAGAGCTGATTCTTTGATCAGATTAAGTGAAGATCCAGAATCTACGAGTAATCTCTATTTTTTCTATGTGCTCTTCTTCCTTGTATCGATTGCAATTGTTCTTGAATCTCCGTTTGTGGTTTGTAAACCGTTTGTGGTTTTGGGTTATCTGAAAGTTTTGGGGTTCAACGTAGCATTGGGCTGCGAAGTGTTCCATTTTCTGCATTTATTGCACTTCATTTATGATCGATCAGCTAGTATAATATTTTGAATGGGTGTTTTAAATGAAAACGGAGTTATATTCGCCTTAGGCCTGGGTATAGATGTTAACATTTGTGGTCGTGAAAACTGGGATATAGGTTTATTCATAATAGGTTTCATTACTTTATTTCTGTTTTTCTCTTTAATCCGTGTTTTCGCCTCCATTGCTTCTTGCAAAACTTCATTTAGATTTGTTGATTTCGTCGGCTGAACTTGCCCTGAAATTTCGTCGCGTTATTTCATAATATACTTTTTAACTGCAGCTTTTTCTTCCATTTCCAATGCAATTTTTCTTTCTCTTCCTAAATTATATTCAGATTGTTATGAATAAGTTAGTTAATTGCAAACTCTCCTAAAGCGTCGACTGTATGCATTTTCTAATCCTTTTCACCCTTTTTGTTATTCTGCTCTACCTAATCGTCGCTTCCATTCTATCACGAGGGGTTACTCACTAAGAAATCTCAGATTGCGTGCGCTGGAAATCTTAAGAGAATTTTTGGAGAAACTCTTGGAAATATCTCAGCAATCTAGCATTCGTAAGAAATCTTGGAAATCTTTGGCCAAGTGTTTGCAGAGATGAGGTGGTGTTCAGCGCTCCGACATACGCTCCTATGTGTGGAACAAACAGCCGACTGAATCCGAAAGCCGCTGAGTTTAGCAGAGTCTGTAGAATCCCACGTGAGTTCTGATCGCGAGCAGTGTCGCAAATCTCGGAACTCCCGGCAATCTCAACGAAATCTTGGAAGTCTCGCTAATCATTCAATACAGATTGCCGCATTCACAGTTTTAAGATTTTTATGTTTCGTTTTGAGTCGCCCCTCGCATCATCATGAGTTTTGAGGAGGTCGCATGGTAAGAGAGTGCAGAAAGAGAGAGAGGGAGAGAAGAGAGAGAGTATATACAGGCTTTGCTTAGCCTGTTAGTAGTGGGGATATCTAAGAGGAGTCTTTAGAACAATTGCGAATCGCCGCATAAGAGAGATACGCGAATAGAAAGAGAAGGTAGACTATAGAAAATATACTTGTAAGAGAGAGACAGTGAGCTTTCCGCCCAGTGCTGGGCACGAAATTTAAGAGCGTGATTGGAACGTTCTAAAACGTTTCTTGGACGTACGAATCAAAAGACGTTATTTGAGCGTTCCGAAAACGTTTCATGTTCCAAATACGTCCTTGAAACGTCTCTGGAACATTTTATATTTAAGATACGATATTTGGACCGACGTAGGACATTTTTGAGCCGTTCTAATAACGTTCTTCAACGTTTGTGCCCACTGGGCGTACGGTTGATGGCTTGGAATTGAAACGATTGAAAGGAACCACAGAACTGTTTTGTCGGTGGAAAGGTGAGTGGGGGTCAATTCTCGGGAGCCATTAGCTCTGCATCCACTCGTGGTTTTCTTTTTAAGCCTAACGCGTCGTTCTGTTTGGTCGTGGTCCTAGTTACTTCCAGTGGTACACGTAAGGGAGGTTCGAATATGATTGGAGGACAGATTTTGTAAACGCTACTATCGCTGTGGGATTCATATTCTATATTCAAATACAATGTTTTAATCACGAGGTACTACAAGCAGACCGCACGCCTGTGGCGGAGATGGTGGTAAACAGCCCACAAGCGCGATCGCATGTCCTCAAATTTTTATTTCTTCCCAGATGAGAGCGCCACATGTGGCAAATTGAAGAATTACAATTGATATAGTAGCAGACGACAATTTAGTTACAAATTTCCTCTGAAGAGGCGCTCTCATCTGGGAAGAAATCTCGCTATGGAGAAAATCGGGGGAAAGGCGATCCCAGATGAGAGCGCCACATGTGGCAAATTGAAGAATTACGATTCCTATAGTAGCAGACGATAATTTAGTAACAAATTTCCTCTGAAGAGGCGCTCTCATCTGGGAAGAAATCTCGCTATGGAGAAAATCGGGGGAAAGGCGATCGCCAAATGGCGCCAGGTGAAATACATGGTGTGCGGTCCCCTTGTAGTACTTCGTGGTTTTAATGCTCGCCTTTAACAGTTTATGCAATGACTGATATATAGAGGTTGTAGATGTTAGGTTGGCGGCTGTGGAAGATAGCGGGAGATGGCACAACTATTTGAATCCTGCCTTCACTCATCTTGAAGTAATGGGCAAAGTTAAATATCCTAAAGTTCTCCAATTCTCGATCTCCCTTGTTGTCCATCAACAATGTTGATTCCGAGGAGGCGATACATATATTTATAATGGAAATAAACATCAAAACAAATCAGCCTGAATTAAGTTAAAAAAATATTGACGAATAGAACCGGGGAGCATCGTGTGATCCCTGAAATGCCAGAGATCCATTTATTTTATGTTCACGTTTGACTTTTGTTCATTGCGAAATCTGCAACGTCACAATACATAGGCTTGAATGAATGAAACTGCAAATTCTGTAGCAAGTGATTCCCAGTTTTAGTATTTAAAATAAAAAATTCATCCATTTCTATTTGTTCTTACAGAATTAAGTTCGCAGGGTGACACGAATCCTGTACTTCCTCCTAAGAAACGGTGGCAATCTTCTTCAGGCCGATCTTGTTCGAGCCACCAAAGCCAACAAGTTGTGTGGGGTAAGTAACTTTGTTTCCGAAGTAACTCGTTACAGATATGTTAAACAGCAACAATATCAACTTCTTGCAGTTACTTTACTTGAATAATTAACTTTTATTTGTCTAAAATTTACTATAAATTTTGCAACACAAAATGCTTACAATTGTCTCCAATTTAGATCTTTGACTCTCATCTAGAATAATCTCGCAGTAATTTCTATCATGCCAATGTTACACTTCATTAGTGTATGTTATATTAAAATCTCATAAAATTCTCTTCAACATAAAGTCGTTTCCTTGCATGAAAATATTTTATCATTGATTTCCAAGATAATAATTTTACGGATTTCATTGAAAGGATTGAATTTCAAAAATCGCCATGCAAAATGACAGTTTGATTGATTTGCAAAATTCTGAAATAGTTCAATTTTTTAGGCTTCTAAATTATATTGTGAAGATTAAGAAAAGCCTTATCGCACCTTTAGTGGAAACATTTTTAGATTATCATCCTAATGATAAGGTATTATTTGTAATTTTATTATTTATAATTAGTTTCATGTAAAATTTAACTTCGTCGGTTTTCATCAAATCTCCATGTTTTGAAGCACACTGAGTCAGCAAAACCGATTTTTACGAAGGTGTCTGTCTGTATTCTGTAGTCACGATAACTTCCGAAATGCTGATCAGATTGGATTGAGCTTTGGCACACGTTTTTAAGGCATGAAAAGAAAGGACGATTTCGTTGACGAGCCATTTTTGACTAACCTCGGGTAAAAATATTTGGTCTTGATTTTGTGTGGGAAGAGACTGATCGAAGACAGTTTCAAGTTATTATGTATGTCTAGCTCGTGAGACGGAATCATACATCATGGTCCAGAAGACATATTAAAGACATTCAAGACAAAATCAAGACCAAATATTTTTACCCGCGAGGGTTCTGGTTTTATCAATCGAAAAAGTGTTCAAAAAAATCCATTTTCCACCAAAACTATACGAGATATGAAAAAAATATTAAGAAGCAAAATTGAGCATCTCAAAAAGATGAACAAATTTGTTTAAATCATTTTTTTTACAAGTCGCATATTTGTTGTTTCAATCGTGACAAATGCTAATAAAAATAAACATTTTGCAGTCAAACTATGCAAGGTGCGGATAAAATGAATTCAATCATCAATAGACCAAAGTTTTCCACTAAAACAAAATAAAAAAATCTGCTATAAATTAGTTTGTGACAGGACGCGTAGTTTTTATTTTAATCGTAAAAAAATAATATTATAAAATAAAAGATATTTTGACTTAGGCTACAATAAAATAGTAGTTAACAAAATCGTTCCCCTAAACTATATCTACTGATTTGCTTTGAAAATTTTTCTTGTAGGACACGCATTTTTTTAAATTATAAAAACGTGACAATGAATATACGTCTGTTTCAATATTGATGCTGTGAATAAAGATTAATGCCAAATAAGGAACAAATATTAAATTTATAATAACAAAAATTTGTATTTAACAAATATAATAATATTATAATGTGAGAACGATTCAGAGTACGCGTTTTCAAATTTTTGTTTGTTTATTTGTTTATATTGAAAATTGTTGAATTTTCAAGCAAAACGACGAATTTACTACGAAATATTTAAATTTTAAACCTGGAAATATGAATTTAAAACAAAAAGTGAATGAATAAATAGGTGGATTTTCTATCAAGAAGATTGACTTTTTATCAAGAAAAGACATTTTTCAACAAAATACATGAATTTTCAATAACCTAGATAAAGTTTCGAAAAAGTAGTTGAATTTTCAATCGAAGGGATGAAGCTTTAAGCAAAATATTTAATAATTTACAAATTAATATACGAACCGAAAAATGATTTTATTTCAAATAAAGATGCACAAGAAAATTAGATTTTCAATGTAAATTTTGTCAAGAAAGAAAACAAAAATTCAATCAATTTATTAAATATTCAAATCGAAAAAACGTTTTATGAAACTAAAACTATACTTAAACCAAGAAAGGAGAAATAAACTTGCAACAAATTTGTTGAATTTTTATGCCGAAAAGATGAATTTTCTATGAAGGATTTTACGTTAGAAATCCGAATGTTTAGTTTAAAAATTCATCTTTTTGGTCCAAAATCTAACTGTTTAATTGAAAAATGTTCAATTATGATTGAATATTTTTTTTTTAAATTCGTCTTTTGGTTGAAAGATCAGCTATAATATTTTTTGTTGAGAATCCATCTTTTTTTATTGAAAATTCAACTACTTGATGGAAAGTTGAACCAATTTTTTAAAAATTAATTTTTGTTTGGTTGAAGGTTCATCTCTTGGTGTTTCAAGGATTAAAATGTTATTTATTTGAAATATCAATTATTACGTTTTTCGTTGAGAAATGAATCTTTTTGGTTTGAAAATTCAACCACATGATAGGAATTGCAAGACTTTTAACAGCTCATTGTTGTCAGCATACGGATAGTATCTGACGCTAGGAAAAGTCTATAGCGAATGGAGAGGTGGTTTAAAGTAAATGAACAGTTTTCCTCTCACCCATCTCGATTGAACATAAAAAGCTTCAAGAAGCTATGCAGTGCCCTCATAACACCTTAGGAGGAATGACCACCTATCACTACGGAAGAGGTGAAGAAAGTATTTAAAGGCATTTAAAACTATTCCGCTTCGGTAGCAGATGATATCAAGAGTTTCGGGTGGAAGAAGTTTCCCTCAAACCACCAGTATCTGGGCCACAGTTTCAGCTGATACCTAAAGTCGATAGAGCCTATTCTGGAGAGTTTGTTGAAAGGACGCACAGTGCCCCTCCCGAAAACGGGCAACTTGTCTGACGCCAAAAATTACAGGTCTGAACATGCTGTATAAGATCTTCGCAGGTATCCTTAATGATAGGATTATTCGAACTATCGGACCTGTATGGCGAGAAATGTACGAACAACCCAGCTCAAAGAAAGACATAGCAGGATATCGGGAGAACCTGCTCATCGATAGATGCATCTGTAAAGACGTAGCATCATACCAGTGCTGCTCATCGATGGCCTGGTGTGAGATTGGAATGGAGTTTGGGTTAGAAAAATTCGCCAAGATTCATTTGAAGTAGGTACAAATTACTGGCATATCCTAGGACCCTAAGGTCGTCGATAAAAACGCTGTATGACACCTTGGAGCTGTAGAGACTTACACATACCTGCACGTGCCACAGAGCCGCATTTAGGACGTAACATCTATAAGGGATGCTCTTTGATGCAGATACAAACATCTTATCCAACAGATTTGATTTTCCAAACTGCCTGCGAGAAATAAAGTATCTGCAACGAACATGCTTGCCGTTTGTAGTGGTTGCAAGGATGAAGGACGAGCTCAGATCCCTCGACTTCGGGTAACGGAGGGTTATGCACATGCACAAAGCCGTGCACCTTTAGTCCCCTGTTCCATGATTTTGCATCTCACGCCGTCAAGGCGCTAGCGGAATACAGCAAATATAGTCGCAAATGGATGAGACTCTCTTCTTAAAATGTTCGGAAAACACAAAGAAGTGGGCAAGGAAGCTTGTCTGTACAAAGCAGCGGAGGAGGCTGGTGAGACACTTGGCCTTGGCTTCAATACCGGGGGTGAGCGAAATCCATCAAAGATTATCCATCTCGAGTACTCACTCCTAAATGCCGCAATCGAGAAAACATAGGAGAAAAGCTTCCGCGAACAGTTCCTCTGCAAGAGGATGCACGACATCCTCCGAAATGTGAAGGATCAGTCGGTGTCATTCGAGCTAACGTTTGCTTCTCTCAAATCACCGGGAGTGAAGTCGCGCACATTGATGATAGCTGCAGAGCGTGTCATGCACACTCCGAGCACCTAGGACACACACTATCTGGTTGTTCAACTCATTTGGAAACGACGTACTTCCAAAGGCACAATGCGGCAAAACCTTACAAAACCTATCTCTTCCGATTTCGTTTCTGTCGCGCATTCGAGGCCTGACATAGTTCTCCTTGACTTCGAGAAACGAGCTCTGTTCTTTGTCGAATTGTCGGCGCCAGTTGACTAGAACATCACAGCCAAAGGGAATGAAAAGAAATGCAGGGTATACCCAGAATATTCTGCTAAACTAGTCGTCCTGATCATCGGTGCTCTTAGAAGTGCCATGCTTTTACTGGTTAATAGACTGAAAAGCATCCATACTTATCAACGAAATGCTAAGACACATGCTTCGTGTCCTTAGGGTGCATGCCACTATGTGGTATACATTTTAGACTTTTGCTACCATTTTCCTAGGTGAGATGAAGTGAGATGAGAAGATGAAGTGAGAAATGAGATGAAGTCAAGGTACAAAATTCGAGAAATTCTTGGTTTTTATTTTTAACCTTCTCTTGTGGTATATTATATTCATAATATCAAAAATTTCTACATCAAAGGTTGTTCGAAGTGGAATTTCATAAACTTTCCAACAGTTTTTAAACAAAGTTTCGCCCTTTTTATTTTACAATTAATCAGGTTTCAAAGTGTACATAGGCTTGAATAAATAAAACTCCAACTTTTGTAGCATGCTTTTCTCAGTGTAAGAATTCCAGATTAAAAGTTTATCGATTTCTATTTGTTCTTACAGAAATAAGTTCGGATGACGACTCACCTCATCCCCGACGCTCGCGCTCGCCCCGGAGTAGACAACCTTCTTCGATCCAAAGAAGTCGACCAGCTGACCAATCTGCGTTAGGTAAGTCACTTTTTTTTAAGTTACTCGTTACAGTTACGTTACGCAGCAAACAAATTAACTCGTAACAGTTACATCTTTAGTAAATTAAAGCAAGCGCAGTAGCTCAAGGCGCGCGCGAATTACAGTAGCGTAGCGACAAAGCGGGCAGCACCCTCAGTGTTAGTTGCGTCACCTGTTAGCATACGTTCAAATTTAACAGAAATGGTTCACACAGGCCTGAATATTTACGTTCGAAGCGAGCGAGTGCTGTGTTCGATTTAAGTGAAGACCATTTAAAATCATGCTCGAAACCGCACTTAAATGGGATTCCCAGTGTATTTATCTTAATCAGTGTTTTATAGTACTGTTTGTCGAGTTTTAAAGTTTTGAAGCTAAGGTATGAAATTCTTCTCTTCAAAACTCGAAATTTTGGAAGTTTTCTACATTTTTGAGAAAAAAAGTATCTCTTAAGGAGAAAAAGTAAAAAATGCAAGATCTGCAAGGTATTTAAATCAGTTTAAAAATTAATCACCATCTAAATTCCGCGTCACTTTCTTCTCTCAAATAAACAATTTTGAATTTTGATTGTTATTTGGAACGATGCGGTAAAATAGATTAGGTTTATAAATATATATTTTCCCCATTTTGAAGTTATCACTTGTTCATACAATTATACAATTATATATTTTTAATTTTTTGAAATAAAAAAAATTATTTGTCTTTTATAACTACTTGGAAAACCCTGATTTTACAATTTATGTTGATAATCAAGTATAATTTACATCCAAATCAGATATTTGCGTTTTTTTCTACTTAGCGGCGATTAACTATACGGAGAATTTTATGATAGGTTGTAACTGACTTATACGGAATAAAATGGAATTATCGAATTCCCATTTTACAATTTTTAATGCATTTTTAACATTGAAAATTGATAAATCTTTTTCGTCTTTTTACAGAAATATCGTCAGCCCAATCATCGCCCAGAACAAGGGACTTTCTGACAAATTTTGAGAAGAGTAACGAACATGCGAATCATCAAGGTAACCCTAGTAAAAAATACAAATTTATGGAAAAAGTATTAAATAATGTACAGATCTCAAATTAACAGTTTAAGACTACATATTAATATCTTAAAACAGAAAATACGAGTTTTCTACACCCATGGAATTTTCGAAAAGAATTATAATTCTGAATTGGGGCAGGGGGTTTTAGTAAAGAAGTATAATTCCGAATTTGAGGCAGGAAATTTTCAATAAGGTTTATAATCCTGAGTTGGGTCAGGGAATAAATTAAAGAAATACGAAACAAGAATTTACTATTCACATTCGTAATTTTGACTTTGGAACATCAAATTTTGTAAAGAATAATAATTTTTTATTAAAACAAGTAATTATTGACATGTAACAGGAAATTTTTGAAAATAATTTTAATTCTGATTAATACAAAGTGAATTAAAATAAACAATCTCTGTTCCAAGTCAGAATTAGTCAGATTTTTAAAATTGCTTCTTCCAAATCATAATTTTTGTAAATATAAAAATTCTCTTTTTTTTGCAAATATAAATTTGCGAGAGTTTGAATTTTCTTTGTTCCAGACTTTAGAAGAAGCAAGTTGCTAAATTTCTGAATTATAATATAAAGTGTTGTGGAACGAGTATCTTATAAAAATATTTTTATTCTGATATAGAAGAAGGGAATATAAAAAAATATGTATTTAAAATTAATAATTATAATTCTTTTATAAAATTCTCTGTTCTAAACTAGAATTTTAATTCTTATGATCAAAAATGAATTAATGTTCCAACTCAGAATTATAATTTTATTTTCAAAATTCCCTGCTCGATATCCGAAATGTTTTAGATATGTTAACATGTTTAGAGATTTCTTTAAATCTTTGAAAAATTTTTGTTATCATTTAAATATTTCAAACCCTTTTAATTGACAAGGAAGAATTAAAAATTGACAATTAGTTAAAAATTCAACATTTTTGTTAAGAATTTGTCGTTTTTGTTTGAGTTTAACTATGCCTAACGTAAGATCAAAATCTTTTACGGTTCAAATATCAAATATTATGTTTGTTGCAGTGCATTAATCTTTTTTGATTAAAACTCAACTAATCCTTTGAAAGTTGAACTGTTTGTTGAAAATTCATTTTTTAAAATAATTTTTTCTTAGTTTCAAATTCAGGTAATTTGTTAAAAATTCATTTATTTGGGTAAAAATTGATTGTGATGTTTGAATCTTACATTTGAAAAAATTTCTTTGAAAAAAAGAAGAAAAAAGCAGATAATAATAACGATTTATCAAAGACTAAGTGTAAATAAATTATGACATTATTTCCTATACAAGCTTGGATGTTTTTTTTTTTCATATATAGAACTTTTCTTCCTTTGCTATTTATTTGGTAAATTAAGACAATGGGATGAAAGTGTTTATAATTTCAAAGTGTGCCTTTTTTTTTTATTTGGAAATTAATAAAATCCAATAAGCATATTCCTGGTAATATGCCATTTAAAAATCATCTTTATACAAGATTAATTATTAAGAAAACAATTTTCAAACACATATTGGTAAGAAGCTGGAAATAATTTTTATAAGAGTATCTCAATATAAAAAACAGAGTCATTAGATCGGGTAATTGGAAAACAATTGAAATAATTATGATCCCAATTTTACAATTTAAACTTTTAATTTTAAATTATTGTATTTCAAAGACTCATTGTACGAGAGTACGTTATTTCGGTTACTTCGGTGCTTGGGTACTTTTCCATTTAAAGAAGGGTTTGGTATTTGACCCATGGAAGAATGTGAAAATCTCTTTGTGTCCTCCTGCATATAATCCTACGATTTCTGTTGACAAAATGAGGTTAGGTATTTCTCTCTCTAAGCAAGAGAAGAATATGTCGGAAGAGGGTACACAAGGAAAATTTAATCCACTGTTTCTTTTTGCAGAATGGAGTTCACAGTTGGAGGGTTCACCTAATGGCGAGCCTATTTATGATGTTTCTCGTTCCGGACCTTCTTATTCTCCCGAAAGACATAATTCTCCTAGAAGGCCTCTTCCTCCTGCCAGATCTAATTCTTCGGGTTCTCCGGTTATGACTTCTTCTCCTGCTGCGCCTTCCTTTCGTGCTAGCTCTAGATTACCTTCGGCCAGACCTTCTTTTCCGGTCAAGTCTCCTCTTACCAAGCCACCTCTTCGTACCAAGTCAAGATCTACGCCTGCCAAGTATCTTGTTTCCAGCATACTTGGAATGGAGTATGAACGACTTAGATTTATTCGGCTTATTCCCAAAGTGAATCCAAACAGGCTATTCGAAATCCGAAGATACACTTTTCCTCCCAGTAAACAAATTCAAGTGAGAGGGGAGGGTCAGATCCTTGGGCCCATGCCAAGGGAAGAACAAAGTGTATTATCTACGTCTAACGGTGACGTGTTTGCAATATTGGACAGTACTACGAATAGATCACTTCGTGGATTATATGCAATAGCATCTGGTTTTCTAACAAGAATAAAAATAAACATGGACAGCGGCAGTGTTAGTGAAATGACCCCAGAAGAAATTAAGGAATCTCTTTTAGGCAGGAATCGCCCAATCTCAAAGAACTTTGAAACAATATTTGTAGACGGCTTTCGTCCATAAGATAATTTTAATTAGTAGAAAAATGTAACACTGAAAAATAATATTGCGCATTTTTTCTCGCTAGACGTTAAACTTGTACCTTTGATTGTTTTTGTAATAATCCCGAAAATCCCGTTTCTTGAAAAGTAAATTTTTTGTCTTTTTTTGATTGAACTCACAGCAATTAAACTAATGCTTGGAATTTTTGTTGTGAAATTTACAGGAAACCTTCGGTATAATATTCTATAACTGATAGACTAAATTACTAATTACCATTTTTGTTGAAGGAAAAGTTATGCATTTTTACATTTTTTTGTGAATAATGTTGTCAAATGTACTATGAGAATATACTTGTCATCGTCAATGACAAATAAAAGAATTAAACTGAATTTCCAGCTTTCAGTTTTTCGGGTTTCATCGTAAAACTACGAATCTTGCCGACGTTTCGTGAACATTGCAGTTCACTTCTTCAGGGCTGATCTAAAATTGAATTTTCAGGTTATACAGTATATAATTTCATGAATCATTATTTTGTGAATGTAAATCATTGCATATGTATACAATAACAAGGCATGTGAATTATTTTCAAGAAATCATGGACAGTATAAATCATCAGCATATATATAAACAATTTTCAAAAATATCAGAAAACATCAATAGACACACATATTAATCAAAAAAAGTATATACGTTGCAGGCATTACTATAATACGTATATGCCACAGTATAAATGGGATTAAGGAAAAACGTAGGCAAACGGCAAGTATGTGAGTCAAATAGCATGCAGAAAAGTCAAAAGAGTTTGAAAGTAAGGTCCAGTGTAAATTTTAGGATTGTATCCCTATTTATCGGTAGGTTTTTGGAGTTTTTAGATGAGGAAAAGCGTGGGATTTTGGGTTGGGCGCCAGGTATTGCGGGGTAAAACCGAGGACGGAGATTGGGAGTTGGAGTGCCAAAATAAGAATTTAGATTATCTATATTACAATGGTATCGCCTGAAGGGCAGCCCTCTGGAAGGTGACCTTGTTCGTTGTTACACGATAATTTCCAGATGAGATAGTATATCTAGTTTTCCAAAGAGGCATCAATCTCTCTATGCATCTCACCATATGTGGATGAACCTTCAAACTTTCCAACAGACAGATGATAAGTTTATGAGATGTTGAATCGAAAGCTTTTCGGTAGTCAATCCAAGGCCATTGACAGGACGCGTTGATGAGCTGCTGCGTCTTTGCAGTCTCCGAAAAATCCTGTTGTTTAGGACCGCCGTACAGATCTTATACAGCGTGTTCAAACAAGTTATTGGCCTGTATTTCTCTGGGTTGGATAAGTTGCCTTTCTTCCGCAATGTATAGGAGTAAGCTCCTTCCACCAGAAGTTCTTGATACCATTTGGTCCTGCTGCGGAAAAGATCTTCGTGCCTCTAAGTGCTTTTTCACTTCTTCGGCAGTAATTGACGGACATTCCTCCCCAGATGTTATGAGGTTGTCGCAAAACTCCTTGAAGCGGATGATATTATCAATATCTTCTTTCAACTCCAGCGTTTTCGGGATCTTGTATACCTCTCTCCAAAAAGTCTCTACCTCGTTAGGCTTAGGTAGATTTGTGACAGAAAGAGGGAGATCGCTGAAGAGACGCGATGGGTCAGCAAGAAACTGTTGATTCTCCCTGACCCATCTCTTCCTCTTCTGTATTCTCCTCCTTGCGTCAGATAATAGTCGTATTTTGTCAACAATATGCTGCTTGATTGTGAGCAGCTTTGACTTGTTCAGTGTGTGATTGTAGATCATCAGGTCTTGGGCGAACTTTCGAACATTTTCCGTGAACGGTCTACCAGATGTTATGTAGTCAATCATACACTGAGGACGGCACGCATTCTGTCATGCCCATCTGATGTTCTTGTTCAGTTGATGCAAGCGTCTTTTGATCTTTGGATCTATCATCGGTTTTAGCCTTCGATTTAAATCAGCCTAAGCTCTAGCAGCACCATAAAATGTACAAATAATGGTCTAGAGATCGGACTCCTCCGAGATATCCTCACAAAGGGAGGCATCCATTTCTGACAGATCTTGGGGCTTAGGAGGAACCTGCATGTCAATGTTCCTCCTTGTCCTAAAATCACGATAATCTCTCAGAAGTTGCCTGCTTGTCGCGGTTGGTCTTATAGTCGCTTCCTCATCTTCGTCTTCAGCTTGTTCAAGCAGCGGTTGGGGGAGCGCTTCATGTACATGTCCATTTTTCGAGAGGAGGGCACGTTGATTTCGCAATGACTGATGCGAAACGTGCTGAAGCTCTGGGTTTTTCTGGCACCACAGAGTGTGGGCGTTTTGCCGGTTCGTCGTTGTGTTTCCATGTGAATTATTTTTAGCACCCCGAACGCTATGGTGATCGGTACTGTTTGCCGACCCATTATCGGGTGCTCTGCGCGTTCGATTATTTTGAACCGCATCGACAACTTTTTGGTTGTTTGGTAGTCCACGTTTAAGACAACTTACCCAGGTGCCATCCAGCTTTCGACACGAATGTTGTTACACCTCCGCTTGTGGACGCAACCCGAGGACGCGTTCGGTGGCTTCGTCATAGGACCTTCGGTACGATTCCGGTGGATTCAAAACTGAAACAGAACAATATAACTAAAATATGTGTGCAATTTTTCCGCCTGGGAATTCTTTTTAAGTCTTCAAAAATTAGGAAATAGATATTTTATTCAGATAACACAGAAAGAAGGTATAAAACTTCCAGAAAAAAATGGATGGCTTCCTTCTGCTAAAAAAATTTTTCCCAAACAATTGAAATACTTCTCTTTTTGAGAATTCTCGGGATCAAATATTAATCTTATTTGCTTTCGATCTTCGTCCATAAATTCAACTTTTATCGTATTATTTTTATCTTTCAATTCAATCGTATTCTCATCAAAATCAATCTTACTTTTCAAAATATATAAGAATTCTTCCTAAATATATAAGAATTATTCGCTTTTGCGTAATTAGGACTATTCAACCATTGACCTGGTTCTGTTGATAATTGTGAGGTCGATCAGCGAACGCATCATAATTTGTGTCTCGATTATCTATAGTTCGATGTGGAGGATTCTCATGTTCGTCCCCTTGATACTCACGGCCCGTGTTGTAAGAACCACGGTTCGGTCGATTTTCAAACCCCCTGTTTCTATCGCCATATCGTCCCGGATTATAATTGCTCCGATTTTGATTATCGTAACGATCTCGACCATCATAATCGAGGCTATGATTTCTATCTGACTGATTATTTCCGTGTATGGGTCCATGATTCTCAAAACTTGATTCTCGATAATCATACTCAAAATGATTTTTATATCGATATTGTCGCAGATAATCCCGATTTAGATATATATTATTACCTCTGAAATTAATTTGATCATTTTCACGAAAATTTTGATGTCCATTGTAATGGTTTTGATTCTATGCTGAATTTTGACGTGGCGAATAGTGCTCGGAACAATTTACCGGGCCTGCTTGGTCCAATGCTTTTAAGAACTCAGTTAATTGCACCTTCAGATTCGTGTTTCTCATTATAAATGCCGTTTGGATTACTTCAGTGAAGTGTCTCGATAAACATTTTACTATTTCACTTTCAGAGGGTGGTGGAATTAGATCCTTCGTGTTATTTATCATTCTGGTCACATATTCTGATCTTGAGAGCTTCCCAGGTAAATAATGACCGTATTGCAAATCTTTTCCGATTTCAAATCTTATTTTATCATTCCAAAATTTCTTTATGAATTTTTTTGGAAATATTGTGGATCCTAAGTTGTGTCTTCCGGGATCATATTCCACCATTCTCCGGCCCTACCTTCCAAACATGATTGGATTACAAATTGAAAGTCACATTTTCTAACATCTCTCGCTGTTACTTAGATATAACTCGAAGTCCTTCAAAAACCTCATGGGACACTCGCCTTCCCTACCAGAAAATTTCGGAACTGGGTAGTTTTTCAACCATGGCGTTTTAGTATTGCCCGGCCCTGTGTTTCTATTTACGCATGTTTCTTGAGTAAATTGTTCTTTCTCAATATTCTGTAATCGCTTACTATTCTGCATGTTTGTAACGAGTAGTTCGGTTTGATTTTCATGAATTTCATTGAAATTCATGAAATGAAATTTCCGGGCGACCCAACTGGGATCCGCAGGGGTCCCAGAAGCGTTTGTAGATGCCCCGAACTAGCCTTTCAATGGCTGAGACATGAATCTCTATTACGCAGATTAATTTGCACCACAGCAAAGGCGCCTCGACGGTTTTAGCCAGACGCATGTCTGTGGTGCAGACAGGGCTCGCCCTAATCCAAGAACCCTGGTTATACAGGGTAAGGATTTGTGGCTTGTCAGGATATGGCTCCATATATAAGGGACCACGCGAAAAAACGCCAAGGGCATGCATAGCCGTCAAGGATATGGATGCGATCTTGGTGCCTAAATTCTGCGCTAGAAATCTCACCGTTATTAAGGTGAGACTCAGGGGCAGTAGCGGAGAAAGGCTAGAGGTATTTATTGCCTCGGCTTATTTCCCTGGTGACGCCAAAGGTTCCCCGCCTTCCAGAGAGGTGGAGGCTCTAATTCGGCATTGTCAAGAGAACAAGATCCCTCTGCTGTTGGGCTGTAATACAAACTCTCACCACACGGTGTGAGGAAGCACAAAAATCAATGACGGAGGGAGAGATTTAATTGAATACATAGCGGGCACAGAGCTGGAGATTCTAAATCGGGGTGATACTCTCACATTCCAGACTATAAACAGGAGTGAGGTTCTCGATTTGACTCTATGTTCAGGTGCACTGAGGAGCAGGGTAGTGGATTGGAGAGCCTCCGATGAGGAGTCTCTTTCGGACCACAAACACGTCGTGTTTCGATTAACCGTAGGTCAACCGGTGGTTTGTAATATCAGAAACCCCAGAAATACACTTTGGGACTCATATAAAGAGGAACTCAAAGGGAGGCTTGCGGAATTCCCCACAAGCTATGATACCATTGATGAGTTGGAGCACGCAATAGGGCAAATAGAACTACATTGCCTTCGGACTGGGACATCTATAAGACGGACCAGTGTGAATATAATAAAAACATAAGGAAGTACAAGCAGGAAGATTGAAGGGGCTTCTGCGAGAAATCGAAAAACATTCCAGAAACAGTGAAGCTCCACAAGATCGTGGCGAAATATCCGGAAGCTCGCCTCGGGCTCAGAAGGCTCGATAATGGTGAGTTTGTCAAAGATGACGAAGCAACGCTGAATCACCTGCTGGAAGTTCACGTCCCGGGTTTTCAGCGAATCCGAACCGACCAAGAGGAGGAAGGCCGGGGCCAAGGGATGGAAAGAGTCGACTGGAATTTCGCCGCTAAGGTCGCTGATTACAAAAAGGTGGAATGGGCCGTAGGGTCCTTCTGTCCCTTTAAATCACCAGGGACGGATGACATTTATCCAGCGCTTTTACAAAAAGGTAGGGATTTAGTCGGCCCTGCTCTGACGAAATTATTCAGGGCAAGTATAGCCCTTAAGCACGTGCCATCGGCATGGAAGGATGGCAGAGTGGCCATCATACCCAAACCTGGGCGGAAGGGTTACACTGCTGCCAAAGATTTCCGACAAATCAGTCTAACGTCTTTCATTCTTGAGGACGCTGGAGAAGCTGGTCGAGAGATACATTAGGGATGAGGTGCTCTTGGCCTCCCCGCTGCATAGAGGGCAGCATGCTTTCCAGACAGGCTGTTTGGTAGAAACTGAGCTTCATGCTGTTGTGGCAAAATTGGAGCAGCAGTTGGAACAAAAGGAGTATGCTGTGTGCGCTTTCTTGGATATAGAGGGTGCTTTCAGCAATACTCCTCAAGAAGTCATCCGTCGAGAGGCTTTAAGATGTGGCGTGCCGGACCAGCTAGTATTCTAGATAGCAAGCATGCTACGCCAAAGAAGACTCGAAACCGAATGGGGTAAAGGCCTAGTGAGGGGGATAGCTTCGCGAGGTTGCCCACAGGGGGGTGTCATGTCGCCCCTCTTGTGGTGCATTGCAGTGGACGAACTTCTTCGAAGGCTAAATAAAGAGGCGTCCTATACTCAAGGATATGCGGATGACTTGTAATACTAGTCAGGGGGGCACATCTGGAAACGCTGATGGGTCTTATAAGGTCGGCACTGCGCATCGTAAAGCTCTGGTGCGATAGCCTAGGGCTCTTGGTAAATCCGGAAAAGGCAACCTGGTCATTTTCACGAAAAGTTACAAAGTTCCGAAAGTTGACGCTCCTGTATTCAGTGATGGGAAGCTGACGTTTTCAGAAGCAGTTAAATGTCTGGGAGTAATTAGGGGTTTGACTGGAGCAATGAGGACTGCGCCCACAACGGCGATAGGATTCATGATCTGTGAGGAACCCCAACATGTTGCGATAACCGCTAGAGCAGCACACGCGATGGGCCGCCTGGCAAGAGCAAATAGATGGACTCCCGGGACTAGACACACTAGACTCCCAAGTGATATCAGCGCACTGCCGATTCTACAGATGAGGCAAGATAAAATAACAAAACGCTTCAACTTCGTCAAATCTTTCCGCGTCTGCATCCCAAGCAGGGATCTGTGGAAAGCGAATCATAACCCGCTTCTCCAGGGGGAATCTGGTATACAGATGGCTCCAGGGGAGAGGGAGGGTCAGGAGCAGGAATTTATGACAGCAAGAGAGGGAAAGGGATAGGGATCACACTTGGGCGACACGCTACTGTCTTTAAACTGGAGGTCCTGGCCGGCCTTCGCTGGGCTGGAACACTAATAGAGCAAAACGCTGCTGGCAGACAGATTACGATCTGTTCGGACAGCCAAGCGACACTAACTGCAATAGGGAAACCAGACATAACATCAGAACTGGTTTGTGAATGCAAAAAGGCATTAAACCAACTTGCAGAAAGAAACAAAGTGGCTCCCATGTGGGTCCCTGCTCACACAGGGATCAAGGGCAACAAAAAGGTGGACCAGTTGGCCAAACGCGGTGCAGCGAGCAAATACACAGGACCGGAACCGGTACTAGGAATAGCGTCTTGCTGTGTCAAAATGGCCATTAAAAGCTGGATCCGAACCAAACACCGGGAATGCTGGGAACAAACCCAGGGTTTCCGTCAGGCGAAATCCATCCTGGGGTATACCTATAGGATGGGCAGAGCTAGGGAAATCCTGGGTTTACCCAAGAAAGATATAAGGACAGTGGTACGGACCCTAACAGGGCACAATCACTTGAACTATCATATGCACAAAATGAGGTATAACCCCACGACAGAGTGCACGAAATGCGGCAGGTATGACGAAACATCCCTGCATGTATTATGCCAGTGCCCGGCATTAGCTAGGCTTAGGCAACAGACCCTCGGGGCCCATTTTATGGAAACAAAGGAAATTGCAACGCGATCAGTGGTCGACATACTGGGCTTCGTCAAGAGGTCTGGGGTCGACTGCTGAGAGTGAATAAGTGAGGGTGTAGCACAATAGGCTTTATAGCTTGAGCGCCAGGGGAGATCTTCATCGGTTTCCCACCCGCATTAAAACTAACTAACACACTTCTAGCTGTTTCAACCAGTGCGATTTCACTGGTTCATTTTTAAAGAATTAGAAAGACGTTCCTGAATACATAAAAAACGTGGTATGTTCCAAATAGTATATTGTGTATCGAGGGCGTAAAGAAGGCTATTTTGACGAGTGTGAACTTGCCGCCCGAGCGAAGCGAGGTCGGCAGACGCACGACGCAAAATAGCCGTACGCCCTTGATACACATCATACTTTTTGTCCTACCCTTCTTGAAAACAAGCATGTTAAGCAGATTGAGAATGTTTAGTGTACTTGACAATTTTAGATTATAAGTGAAAGAAAGAAATAGCCTACTTTGCAGGAGGAAGACTGTGGGGTGCAGCGATACAATTTTTTTATAGATAAAGATAACTATGTGTAGCAGGCGTAAAGTTTTATGTGGCGGACGTAAAGTGTTATTTAGCGTGCGTAAAGTGTTATGTAGCGGGCGCAAAGTTTCATGTTGGCCGGACGGCGGAGTGCGCATGTGCGAACGTCACTGGGCTGGAAGCGGCCACCTTACGCCTGCCTCACGTGCATGCAATGGCGCGTTTTCAACGGGGGTCGAACAAAAAGACTAAAATGGTAAAGCTAATTTTAATTTTTAATATCAATTTCAGAAGTTTCAGTTCCATAAAAATTAAAAAATAATTAGCGGAAAACTTCTGACAATAACGGAAAAAGTCGATTAGTTGTATTTCTTTGATCGGAAAAGTTCCACGATCCGAGTGCTGCAATAAAATACTATAAAGTAGAATACTATAAAAATGCTCTGTTTTTGTACAAATTTTGTAATTACATAACTATTAAAAAAAAAGAAAAATTACAGAAATAATTCTACTTAGAAACTAAAACCTTTTGCTAGGAATTGGACACTTTTACCAAATTTTACAAGTAATTTTTAAGGAAAAATTAAAATTTATTCAGATTGTTGTACTTCATCAGGTTTTATTGTGAGACTACATTCTCGCAAGAAAATTTACATTACACATATGTTATCTGAGTTTTTCAAGGTAAAATAAATATAAGCCTGTCTGAGCTGTACTTTTATTAAATTGATAAATATCTTAGAACAGTATATACGCATATCAGAATATTAATTAGTCACGCTGTTCTCTTAATTCTGTGTTCATCAGTTTTTCCTACATTTTGAAAAAATGAGAATCTTTTATACGCTGATCTTAACCTTGGACGTTCTTCTTGATTATATTGGTAAGTATGGAAGAAATTATTATAATTTTTTCATAGTAGGTACCCTGGTGGAAAAATTTTCACAAAAAAGTACAGAAAACTACAGCTATTTTCATAGGAATCTACAAACAAATACAATCAATAACAACCAAATTAGAGGAAAGTACAACTTTGTTCTATTATTGAGAAGAATTTTGTACTTTTTTGTATTATTTTGTACATTGTTGTATTTTATTGTAGTTTTAATTTTACGCAAAAAATTACAACTACAAGAATCTACAGGAGTTTACAGTTTTTGCAGCCAAAAAGTTGTTCTTTTTTTCTTTTTTTTTTAAAGGAATGGTAGAATGTTCAAAGACAATAATGAATAATTGTTATTAAAAAAAAAACCTTACGTTTGAAGTTTTTTTAAAAATATATAGCAGTCGACTGGACACCATGTCATTTATAATTATGTGATTGAAATATTTCTTATTCTAGCTCGAAAAAGAACAAATTTTCGACTGCAGATAAAAATTGAACAATTGAGAAAAAATTGATCACAGTTATTGAAACTGAAAGATTCGAACTCTTGAAAATCAAATTTTTTTCATTGGAAGTTATAAAAACTGAACCGCAAATTAAAATACTCGAAGTGAAATACATACTTTTGAATTTCAAACTTTTGAAAAATAATTTAATTTTTAATTAAATATATGTATATATAATATATAATATTCTTAACTTTTATACATTGTACAGTTAAAATATTTAAAAAAATGGAAACCCACGCTATCATTTTCAAAGCTATGAATTGAAGAATAAATAAAAAAACTTATAAATTTTCAAAATTATATCATTTTAAGCAATTTTAAGTTAGAAACATTAATTTATACATTTAAATTTGTTTTGAAATCTTTTTAAATATTGTCTTAAAACTTTGTTTTGAAAAAAATCAATAAAAAAATTTCCAGGAATCTAATAATACTTTTATTATCTTGCAACTCAAATTCTTCCTACAATTTTTTGAAAATCCTGCAAAAGTAAAAAAAAATAACTTAAAATCATCCAGATTCTTTTTTGAAAACTTTGGAAATATTAGTAAATATTCTTTTAAAATTAATTTGTCGAAAAAAAAGTTATTGTTAGGTTTTCTATGAATTTTGTTACAAATTTTTTATTCATTTAAAACCTTTCAGAATTTTAAACTTACTCGATTATTTTCCAAATTATTAATTGTTCAATTGTTATTTATTATTCAAAATTATTTTTATCTTTTTAAATATTCTCTTAAAGTTAATTTTTCGAAATAAAAAATCATTTTAAATTTTCCAAGCAAAGTTAAGAAATTTTTTTTATTTCTTAAAACCTTTAAAGATCCTTCAAAAGCTTCGAAATTTTTTTTCGAGATCATAAGAAATCTAAATTTAGTTTTACAAATTTTTTAATTGTAGAAACTTGTACTTTATTGTTAATTTTTTTAATTTTCTACAAGAAAATACAACTCAATGATACAAGTTGATGACAGGTTGTAACTGACTCATACGGAATAAAATGGAATGATCCAATTCTCATTTCACAATTTTTAATACATTTTTAACATTAAAAATTCATCAATCTTTTTTGTCTTTTCACAGAAATATCGTCAGCCCAATCATCGCCCAAAACAAGGGACTTTCTGACAAATTTTGGGAAGAGTAACGAACATGCGAATCATCAAGGTAACCCTAGTAAAAAAAATACAAATTGATGACAAAAGTGTTAAATAATAAACAATTTTCAAATTAACAGTTTAAGACTACATATCAATAATCGCTTAAAACAGAAAATACGAGTTTTATGCACCCATGGAATTTTTGAAAAGAAGTACAATTCTGAATTAGGGCAGGGGGTTTTAGTAAAGAAGTATAATTTCGACTTTGAGGAAGGAAGTTTTCAAAAAGGTTTATAATCCTGAGTTGGGTCAGGGAATAATTTGAAAAAATACAAAAAGGAACTCACGTAAATAATTATAATTTTGACTTTGGAACATGAAATTTTGAAAAGAATAATAATTCTAGAAAATAATTTCAATTCTGATTAATAGAAAGTGAATTAAAAGAAATAATCTCTGTTCCTAGTCAGTATTAGTCAGATTTTCAAAATTCTTCTTCCAAATTCTATTATAAAATTCTTTGTACCAAATTAGAATTTTAATTCTTATGATCAAAAATTATTTAATGTTCCAACTCAGAATTATAATTTCATTAAAAAAATTCCCTGTTCCTAGATTTTAAAACAAATATTGTCTTTCAGATAATGAATAATAATTATAATAATTATTCGTTGTTAGATTCAGACAAACGGTGTATCAATTTCAAAATCTGACGTACATACACTTCCAAGGAAATCCCATTATATCGCTGGATATTTTTTAAATTTCCAAAAGAATAATAGTCTTGACTTGGAGAGTGACAGGGAATTCCTGTGAAGAATTATGATTTTGACTAAAAACTAGAAATTTCATAAAGAACTATAATTTTAACTTTGGGACAGGCACTTTCTGTGAAAAATTAAAATTTTGACATTGGGACAGTGAATTTCCTAAAAGAATTAGTCTTTACACAAATTAGAAAAAAATGATACGCAAATAAAATTTGTGAGATTTATTCAACATTCTATTTCCATTGCGATTTTTTAAAAACTTTATTTAGGTTTGTCGGAAATGGGTGGGCTTCTAAGGAATTCCTAAGAATTCATAGTGAATCCTAATCAATTTTAGAATTAAGGGTTAACGCGTAGGCTTTGGACGCACTCCGTCGGCTTGCGGGTTCGATTCCCGCCTCGCACTCTGGAAGAGCCTCGGCGGCCCATGCGGTGAACACTAGCCTAGCAAGGGAGTTGTTCATCTCCGGAGAGTCGTGGGACCGGTATCTCTAGAGAAAAAGGTTCTCTAAGTACTTAAAGCTGTTGCTCTTGGTGGTTCGGAACCCACCTTAAACTGTAGGTCCCCTCCCACCACCAAGAAAGTGGGTGTGTGAAGGAATAGGGAAGAGATACAAGAAAAATGTAAACCCTTAGGGGACACATTAGAAGCTTCCATTCCATATTGAACCCAAGGAGGAATGTCACAATCTCTTTTTGTCCTCCTGCACATAATCCTACGATTTCTGTTGACAAAATGAGGTTAGGTATTTCTCTCTCTCAGGAAGAGAAAAATATGCCGGAAGAGGGTACGCAAGGAAAATTTAATCCACTGTTTCTTTTTGCAGAGTGGAGTACACACTTGGATGGTTCACTTGATGGCGAGCCTATTCCTGCTGTTTCTCGTCCCGGACCTTCTTATTCTCCCGGCAGACATAATTCTCCTGGAAGGCCTCTTCCTCCTGCCAGACCTCAGTTTCCAGTTTCTCCGGCCAGATGTCCTCCTACTTCCGAGCCTCCTCTTCATGCCAGGTCCAGGTCTCCCCCTGCCTGTCATCCTTCTATACGCCTAGCTGAATTGGAACCTGAACAATTCAAACTTGTTCGTCTTATTCCCAACACGAATCCGGGCCGGCGATTCGAAATTCGAAGACACACTTTTCCTCATGATCAACGAATACAATTGAAAGGAAAACGTAATTCCCTGGGGCCGATGCCAGCTGAAGAAAAAATTGTATTATCAACATCCAATGGTGACATCTTTGCAATATTTGAACAAAATTATACAAGTTTACGTGGAATATATACAATAAGATATGAAAATCAAATTCCGTTTCAAAAACGGGTGAAGATAAACATGGCCAGTGGCGAGGTAGAAAACCTGACCCAAGAAGAAATTAACGAATCTCCCTTAACTAGGAATCGCCCAGTCCTAAAGAATTTTAAAACAGTTATAGAAAAACATCCTCCACAAGGTAATTTACATTTGTAAACAAATTTAAACTGAAATATAATGTTGTTTGCGATCCGATGTATAATTAAAATGTTACAAGTAACTGGTAATTATGGCGAAGTATTCCATAACCGTCTAGAAATTGTTCTCGCTCAACAGCGTTGGCCCCCGGAGACTTTCCAAACAAGTTTCAGATTTAAGTTTTGAAAGTATACACCTTTATAGAAAATTTAATAAAACTATATTCTGTTGTTCCCGTTTTAATTACTTAATCTTGACAATTTTTCTCTAAGGTAATTTGATCCATATAGACTAACTAACATATTAACATTTTTGTTTGAACAAAAGTTATTCATCTTTCCATTTTATTTATCTTTATTAATAATGTGGTTAAATGTACTATAAGAATATACTTGTCATCCTCAATAAGAAATAAAAGAATGAAACTGAATTTGCAGCTTTTAGTTTTTCGGGTTTCAATCGTGTGTAAAACTAAGAATCTTGCCGACGTTTCGTGAACATTGGAGTTCACTTCTTCAGGGCTGACCTGAAACTGAAGTTTCAGGTTATGATGTTCTTATATATATTCTCTACAATGCCTGTGATTGGCCAGAGCGCTCCACCGTGGTGACTGGTCGAACTTGATTGGCCAATCAAGCCTTTTTTTAAAAACCCGGGAGGACGGAAAGCCAAATCGGATTGGTATTTTATCCATTGTCTCTATTGATGTTATTAGGGTGTTTTAGGATTTTGATTGCTTCTTTATGTTTTCTTGGAAAAATATTGTACGTTTTTGCGATGACGGTTGTTTTGTGAAATAAAATTCTATGTCCTGTTTCGATATTATGATCAGCTAGTGCTGATTGCGTGAAATGTTTCAGTCTGACTTTACTCTCATGTTCCTTTACACGTTGGCTCACCGCCCTCCCGGTTTCGCCAATATAGAGTTTGCCAAAAGAAAAAGGATTGTATATACTCCCGGATCACTGAGAGGTGCCTTTTTATCTTCAGGGTTGTTTAGAAGTTGTCCTATTTTCGCAGGGGTTTTAAATATGGTTTGGATGTTGTGCTTGTTGAGAATTCTTTCTGTTTGTTCTGTGATACCTTGAATGTAGGGTAGGATGGTGGTCGTTTTTCTCTCTCTTTCTTCAGTAGGTTGTGTTGACTTCTTTTTTTGAGTGTATTTCCTTATTGCTTTATCAAATGGTTTGTTTGTGTAATCATTTTGTATTAGGATTTGATTAACGTTTTGTAATTCCTTTTGTAAGTTATCTTTATCTTTTATGGAGACAGCTCTGTATACAAGGGAGTTGATGACCGATTGCTTTTGAGATGGGTGGTCTTGGGAGAAGGCATTTATGTATCTGTTTGTATTCGTGGGTTTTCTGTAAACTTCATGTCCTAATGTGTTATCAGATGTTTTGTAAACTAGTACGTCCAAGAAAGGTAATTTTTTGTTTTGTTCAATTTCCATGGGGAACTGGATTTTAGGGTGTAATCAATTGATCAAATCGAAAAACTTGTGTAGTTCATCTAGTTCATGTGCCTAGATGACAAAACTGTCGTCAACGTAACGGCACCAAAATTCCGGTTTAAGCTTGGATTGGTTGAAGATTTTAGTTTCTAGATTTTCCATAAAGATGTTAGCTATTACAGGTGAGATTGGAGATCCCATTGCAGCTCCTGAGGTTTTTTCTTAGAATTGGTTATTGAGAGAGAAGTAGGTATTATTGAGATAGTGTTCTATCAAAGGAATGAGATTGGAGGGGAAGTTTGCAAATAATTTAATAATATCGATTTTATCAGAGATTGGTACTTTCGTAAAGAGAGATACTACGTCGAAACTCACTAGGATGTCTTGGGGTTGAATGTGAATCAGTTGTATCTTCCTGATAGAGTCAAAAGAGTTTTGGACGTGTGTGATAGAGTTTCCTTTGAAAGGATTCAGTTCTTCAGCGAGCAAGCGTGCTAGGCTGTAAGTGGGTGAGTTTATTGCGCTGACGATCGGTCTGAAGGGAATTTTGTTTTTGTGGATTTTTGGGAGTCCGTAAAGTTTTGGAGAGATGGGATTAGTAGGTATTAATTTAGATATTGTTTCTGTCAAGTTTTGAGTCTTTTAGGAGGATTTTTGTTTTGCTGACTATTGTTTTTGTGTGGTTTTTCAAAAGTTTTTAATATGTATCGCCAGCTAGAAGGTCCATGATTTTGTTGTTATAGTCTTCTTTATTCATTATTACTGTTTTGTTGCCTTGGTCTGCAGGTTACATTATGATGTCTTTATTCTGATTGAGTTCTTTAATTGCTGTTTTTTCTTGTTTTGTTAAGTTTGAGGAGGAAAATTGGGCTTGGCGCAAGATGTTAGCCGTCCTACTCCAACATTGCTTTATTTTTGAAAATAATCCATTGATTCTTATGTTCGATTTCCCTTGTCTCATTTGCTTTTTGAGATTCCTTTTCCGGCTTTTTTTGATCAGTAACTTTTCAATTTTTCCAAAGATTACTATCGCTATCCTTATATATGTGTCCTCGTATTTACTATTAGAAAAAAAATTTTCCCAACTTATTTTTCCTTATCTTTCCTCCTAATTTTCGGTGCACTTAAACTAAATAAGTCTTGTGTGCTTCAGTTGTCGCTAATGTATTGGTTGGGGATGCTCTCTAGGGGTTAGAATTTGTTGCTTGTGGGGATGCTTCTTAAGCTTGGGATATCCTTTGTAGGATTTGTTAGGAGAATGGGGGCGTTTTTGGTTTTTGGGGATTGGTTAGGATTCACAGGTACCACGGGAATTTCACTAACTTTTAATGGCTGGCTGTTTGTGTTACGGTCTCTTGTACTTTTGAGGTTAACACTACCTCCGAATATTAGATTCCTATCCTTATTCCTATTTTCTTTACTTTTAATTATCGGTTTATCCCTAATATTTTAATTTTTGATTTCCTTAGTTTGTTTGAATTTAACGTCAGGTTTAGTTTCTTTTTTGTCTTCCGTTTTAGTGAAGGGGTAGTGATTGTGAGTTTTCTTCCATTGGATAGCAAGTGGGGGGACTCCCTGGTAACCACCAAGTTTCTGAGTCATAGCTTAGGGTCATCCGTAGGACTTTTGGCATGTCCGTACCTAGAATGCCTAAAGATTTTAATATTGGAACTAACCTGAACATTAAGTGTTTCGCTTTTTCCCCTATTATAATTGGAATTACTACTTGTCCAAATATATTGGCCATTTCTCCATAGCATAGCATGAATTTCTTCAGTTGCTTTTATAAATACACTCTTAAGCAACACTCTTAAATGTCTTAAAATCAATTCCATTTCAAATCATAGTGAAGATGAAGGAACACGTATTTCACAGTCTGATCCAAATTTTTATTTTATTTATGACATTAATTCGAATATTACCGCCGACTTCTAAAAAATGAGCATTTTTGGGTTTTTAAAAAAAGGTTCTTGCTTAATTTTTGAATGAGTTTATTGTGCATCTCTTTAAAGGACTTTGAATGTCTCGGTCTTACTTCGGCAAAACTATGGTTCAGTCGGCCGCTTCAATAAGCGGAATATCTGGTATTGGCAAGTTTTTCAAGATCTCGTTTATTGTCTCTAGCATTTGCTTACAGACTGGATAGGGGAAACAACCCTACAGCAGATAATAATTATTTATTTAAAATACTCATGATGTATATTTAATAATTTATCTGATTCAGTTAGTAGTTAAGACACTATTCGTCAAGATGAACTAAAATTATAAGTTAGATTAGAATAGATGTTCAAACGATGTTGTTTGTCCGAGTGATATAAATTTATGAATATATATAATAATATTAAGGATGGTGATTGACATACTTCAGACAAAAAAAAGGATATCGTTGTTCGTTCCTTTATTCCTTCATAATGGTGTTAAGTTGACGTTTCGAAAACTAACGTTTTCCTCATCAGAACAATAAAAATCCAGTCAAATCCTAATTTAACATCTTCTTAAACTCATAAGGATCCTTTTTCTCCTCCTCCATATCTCTATAAATGTTATGAAAAACAATTTTTTGGTTCTAATTATATATTACTTTAGTAAAAAAAAAAAAAAAGTGAGGTTAATAATGTCAAACTAACTAACTAGCTAATGTCTAACTCTTCTTTTTCATTTAAAACTTCATATAATTGTTGTTGCTCTTTAAATTTAGTTTAAACATGGTGAAATTAAAATTTTCTTATTAATTATTTTGTTAAAAAATTGTTGAATGTAATTCAGGAGCATAACTAGCATTGTGCTCCATTTTTTCAGAGAGAAAAAGAGAAAGGAAGAAAGAGAATCCTTAACAGAGACAGAATTATCAGTGCAGTATAATTTTTTAACAAAGTTGTTATCTCCAAAAAGGAAGTGTATTCAAGCTTATTTATAAAGAGTTAGTAATTGAACTAATTAATTTAAGTTTTTACAGTAAAAAATAACTTGTTCTTTATAACATTATGTATCTCAACGAAATCAAAAATAATTTTCCAAATTCTTTCACAGATGTAAAAAAGTTCATCAATTTGAACAAGAGAATTAATAACTTAAAAACTAGATAATCTTTTCTTGTGAATTGTCGTTTTCATAATGTATTACCAAAGAATATTACTAATGCTATTCAGAATGTCAGAAATTTACAATTTTTTAGTCACAGTGCAAAAAACCATGTTAATTTCATGGTAGATTCTTTAGAAAGACATTTACTTAATGATGAAATCAAAGACTTGAATATCCATTTAGAATATTTAAATAAAAATTTTAATAATGTTAAAATAAAATTAAGAAACTCATTGCCTGATAATATATATACTAACATTTTAGAAAACCAATTAAACAGCACAATGAAAAATTTAAAAGATAAGCAAAGATTAGAGAGAAAACTTCAAAAATTAAAAATTAAAAGTAAAGTACATATACCTATTAATATAAATAAACATAAAGATACAATTAATTCTGATTCTAAAGATCCTTGGATTATAAATTACAGTAATGTTGATATTCCAGAAAAAGTTAATGATATTTTAAGGTTAGGAAAAAAATTTAGTTCTTCATTCTTAACAAACAAACGTAAAATAATTTTAGATATAGTCAAAGATATAGAGTCAAATATTGGTTTAATTGAAAATAACGAAGATCGTGATTTGTTAAGACACAGGATAATTAATACATCACATAATTATTTACAGAATAATAAAATTACTCATGTTGATCGAATCTTAGCACAGAACATTAATAAAACACAAACATTTATCAATTCTAATAAACAATTACTAATAACACATGCAGATAAAAGTAATATTACAGTTGTGCTTAAAAAGGAATCTTATGTCAGAAAAATGCATGAATTATTAAATGATAATACAACATATGAAAAATTAAATGAAAACCCTGAAAAAGAATTAAAAAATAAAACATTTAAAATGTTAAATTCTTGGCGAATCAATGGATATCTAGATGAAGATATATTACGTAAAGATATTTTAGTTCATGATACTAACATTCCTAGAATTTATGGGTTACCTAAAGTTCATAAACATAATTGTCCACTTAGACCTGTAGCTTCTTTAATAAACTCACCGACTTATAAAATGGCTAATATTTTTAATAACATTCTCAAAAAAGCTTTAATAGTACCAAAATCTCAAGTAAAAAATTCTTTTGAATTTAAAAATATAATTATTAATAAAGCAATTCCACCTGATCATATTATAGCTTCGCTAGATGTTTCTTCGTTATTTACTAACGTTCCACTTGATTTAGTAATTAACAGCATTTTAAGTAGATGGATTAATATAAAAAACTATACAAATTTACCTCTTGATAAATTTGAAGAAGGAATACAATTTTTAATGGAACAAACAGTATTTAGATTCAATAACAATTTTTACAGACAAATATTTGGAACACCTATGGGTTCTCCCATTTCTCCAACCCTAGCTGATTTAGTTATGCAAGATTTAGAATCAAATGTCATAAAAAATTTAAATTTTCATTTACACACATATTTTAGATATGTTGATGATACTTTTATCATATTACCGAAAGATAAATTACTTTATGTTATAAATCAATTCAATTCTTATCACCCAAGAATTAAATTTACACATGAAATTGAAAGTAATAATTCTATTCCTTTTTTAAATGTTAAAGTTATTAAAACTGAGTCAGGTAATATCATCACAGATTGGTATCGTACAGAAACTTATTCTGGCAGATATTTGAATTTTCTTTCTAACCATCCAATACAACATAAAATTTCTATAATAAAAAATCTTATAGATACAGCACTTAAATTATCACATGAATCATTCCACAATTCAAATATTGAATTTATCAAAAAAACTCTATTTTTAAATAATTATCCAACAAAATTTATTCAAACACATATTAATAATAAAATTAAAACAATTACAGATGTTTTATCCAACCAAACTGATATAAATATAGTTAGGAATTTAAATTTTAAACGAAAAGTATCAATTTCTTATCATGGAAAGTTATCTTTTGAAATTAAAAGGATTTTAAATGATTTCAATATTACAGCAAATTTCAGAATTGATTCAAAACTTGATAAATTTATAAAATTAGGAAAAGACTTATTAGATAATTTGCAACTTACTGATGTAGTATATAAAATTCAATGTTTGAATTGTGAAAAATGTTATGTTGGTCAAACTGGTAGATTACTTGCTACTAGAATAAAAGAACATCATGATAATTTTAGACAAAATCCAAAAAACCATAAAGTTATAGCAAAACACCAGGTTGAAACTGGACACTTAATTGATTGGAAAAATGTTATAGTTTTACATCATGAACCTAACGAATTTAAAAGATTAATAGCAGAAATGTTTTTTATTAAGAAAAATAGTAATAATTGTTTGAATATAATTTCAGATCTTAATAATTATAGTCCAATATATAATATAATATTGGATTCTTTGATTTAAAAAATTGATCAAAATTGTAATTAGTTATTAATTTAAATAAAAGGATATAAAATTAATTCTTGAAATTTTGAATTGATGAATTTTTTAATTACATTATTTACATTTTGGATTTTTTTCTTATATTTAATTAATTATCAACAGCAGTATGTAAAATTTTATAATATTTCAAGGTTTTTAATCATTGTAAAATTTCTAATTCGTTCATTTAATTTTAATTTAGTTATTAGAATTATTTAGAAAATATAGTACCTTATGATACAAATGGTTGATACGGCACTGATAATTCTGTCTCTGTTAAGGATTCTCTTTCTTCCTTTCTCTTTTTCTCTCTGAAAAAATGGAGCACAATGCTAGTTATGCTCCTGAATTACATTCAACAATTTTTTAACAAAATAATTAATAAGAAAATTTTAATTTCACCATGTTTAAACTAAATTTAAAGAGCAACAACAATTATATGAAGTTTTAAATGAAAAATAAGAGTTAGAAGGTAAATATAGCAATTGACATTATTAACCTCACTTTTATTTTTTTTTTACTAAAGTAATATATAATTAGAACCAAAAAATTGTTTTTCATAACATTTATAGAGATATGGAGGAGGAGAAAAAGGATCCTTATGAGTTTAAGAAGATGTTAAATTAGGATTTGACTGGATTTTTATTGTTCTGATGAGGAAAACGTTAGTTTTCGAAATGTCAACTTAACACCATTATGAAGGAATAAAGGAACGAACAACGATATCCTTTTTTATTGTCTGAAGTATGTCAATCACCATCCTTAATATTATTATATATATTCATAAATCTAAAATTATAAATAATTTTTTAGCTGTATTCATGTTTTTAAGTAATGATTGTCCACTGTAGATTCATTATCTACTGTGAAGTGGTCTCCCCTAAATTGAATAGCAAGTAAGGAAGATGAGTTTTCAACCAAGACGAAAATTCAGATCATTTCGTCGAAGAAATAAATTATTTTGTTGTAAATTCGACTATTTTGTTGAAGACATATTTTTTGGTCGACATCAAACATATGTTATCTGAGTTTCTTAACGTAAAATAAATATATGACTGCGAGAGTTTAACTTCTATTAAATTGATAAGGGGACACTAATTAAAATTTGTTATCGCACTAAGCCCAGAGTAGGGGAAAGGGAAGAGGAAAACACAAATATCTCAGTACACATACTCATATATACACGAAACATCAGAATATTCATTAGTTACACTGTTCTCAAAATCCTGTGTTCATCAGTTTGTCCTATATTTTGAAAAAATGAGAATTCTTTATACGCTGATCTTAGCCCTGGACGTTCTTCTTGATTATATTGGTAAGTATGGAATAAATTAATATAATTTTTTTATAGTAAGTAGTTTCGAACATCTATCATACATTAATGAAAGTAAAATACTATGTGAACGCTTTGATAATTAAAAATTATTACTATTGACTTTTTCTCAATGGATACTTTATAAATCTCAAAATTAAATTTTGATCGCTCTTTGCCGAGTTTTCAAGTTTTGAAGATAAGATATAAAATTCTTCTCTTTTAAAAATAATAATCATCCTCTAAATTCCGCGTCACTTTCTTCTCCCAAACAAACGATTCCAAATTTTTATTCTGATTTTGAAGTACGGTAAAATAGATTAAGTGTTTAAATATATATTTTTCCAATTTTGAAGTAATCACTTGTTCATACTTTATGTTGGTCGAGGTGACGTAACGCATTTATCGTTTTTAAAGTCAACTTGAAAATGTCACACAATCCCGTTCCTTTACTAATCTTTTTACAAATATAGGTTATCCACTTCATGAAATTAAAAAAATGATTTACCTTCAGAACTACTTGACAGACTCTGATTTCACAATTTATGTGGATATTCAAGTATAATTTACGTCCAAATCAGATATTTGCGTTTTTTTCTACTTCGCGGCGATTAACTATACTGAGAGTTTTATGATAGATTGTAACTGACTCATACGAAATAAAATGGAATGATCGAATTCCCATTTTACAATTTTGAATATATTTTTTAAATTAAACATTCATAAATCTTTTTTGGCTTCACAGAAATATCGTCAGCCCAATCATCGCCCAAAACAAGGGACTTTCTGACAAATTTTGGGAAGAGTAACGAACATGCGAATCATCAAGGTAACCCTAGTAAAATACACATTTATGACAAAAGTGTTAAATAATGAACAGTTTTTTATTTAACTGTTTAAGACTACTTATTATTAATTTCTTAAAAAAGAAAATACGAGTATTCTATACGTATGGAATTTTCGGAAAGAATTATGATTCTGAATTGGGGCAGGGAGTTTTAGTAAAGAAGTGTAATTTCGACTCTTAGACAGGGAATTTTCAAAAAGGTTTAGGTAAAGATTAATAAAAAGGGAATGAAAAGAAACAATCCCTGTTCAAAATCAGAAATATTCAGATCTTTAAAATTGCGTCTTCCGTATCATAATTATTGTAAATATAAAAATTCTCTTTTTCTTGCAAATATAAATTTGCCAGAGTTTGAATTTTCTTTGTTCTGAATTTTAGAAAAAGGAAGTTGCTAAACTTCTGAATTATAATATAAAGTGTTGTGGAACGGGAATTTTGTAAAAGTATTTTTATTCTGAAATAGGAAAAGGGGAATATAAAAAAATACCTATTCAAAATTCATAGGGGAGAGTGATCCTGAATCGACATTGTGGGTTAAGCCGGCACCCTCGCGTTTCTTAGAAGTGGCCCGCGTATCGGCTCGACGATTTTGTCGCATGACACTCTCTTAAAATAAACCAGTGAAATCTCACTGGTTGAAATAGCCAAAAGTGTGTCACTGACAATCAGTAAGAATTCACTGGTTCATTTAGTGGAGTTCCGGCACTGGTTTAATCAGTGAGGTTCACTGGTTTCTCAGTACCAGTAGTCATCTGGTCGTACGCCTTGTCGTCTATCAGCTGTTTAGGTATGACACTTATCATTCATCACTATTGTGGTAACAGCTGTAAAATTATCTTTTAAAACCCGCAGCAGGGCGCCACATATTTATGAAACAAACACTAGCACACAATAATGTTCGTTTTCACTCGATAAATTCCAAGATCTGACAGGCGACGCGCGCGTACCAGACGACTGGTTCAATCTATCATTTGGCTTTACTGGTAGAATCAGTAGCGCTATTTTAGTTGGAACACTTACTGGTTCATCCAGTTAAAGTGGAAAAATCACTGGTTCACCAGTCAAAATTCAAAAGACTGATTCAACCAGTGACAATTTCACTGGTTCAGTTCAAGAGAGCAGTTTGGTAGATATGGACGTAATTTACGCTGATATTTGTCACATTAGTTTTCGCTTGACAGCGTGAGCGGGGTATAAATTTTTCGTAGAAACGGAATTTCATTTGCTGCCATTCTTGTGAAGTAGCTACAGGTGTCTAAATATTTTGAAAAGTTCAATCGATTAAGTGCGTTGGTTTCTGTGTTCGGTGTGCTTTCGCCTAATGAAGTCGATTTTTCATTCACGGATTTGTTTCATGTGCATTTTCTACGTTTGAAACAAAAACTATTATTCCTATCGAAAAATCGTTGAAATAAATTTAGTAGAACTTTCGAAAACAAATAAATTTGGATTCGTCTAGACAACACATGCCGATATATAAAGAAAATGAAACTTGGAAAGGACGACGAGTGTGACCGAACTCGCGCTTGAATTTTTTAGAATTCTAAAGAATTCAAGGTTAATTCCAACAGGTTTAAAAATTCATCTCTGGCAAAATATACCGGAATAGAAAATTAAAGTACAAACCTATAGTGTACCTAACCGTATTTCGTCAACGAGAGTACGTTATTTCGGTTACTTCGGTGCTTCGTTACTTTTCCATTTAAAAAGGGTTTGGTATTTGACTCATGGAGGAATGTCACAATCTCTTTTTGTCCACCTGCATATAATCCGACGATTTGGTTGACGAAATGAGTTTAGGTATTTCTCAGGAAGAGAGAACTATGCCGGAAGAGGGTACACAAGGAAAATTTAACCCACTGTATCTTCTTGCAGAGTGGAGTTCACTGTTGGACGGTTCACCTAATGGCGAGCCTATTCCTGGTGTTTCTCGTTCCGGAGCTTCTTATACTCCCCGCAGACATAATTTTCCTGGAAGGCCTCTTCCTCCTGTCAGATCTCAATCTTCGGATACTCCGGTTATGAGTTCTTCTCCTGCCGAGTCTTCTTTTCGTGCCAGGCCTCGATCACCTCCGGCCAGACCTTATTTTCCGGTCAACTCTTCTCCTACCATGCTGCCTCTTCGTGCCAGGTCAAGATCTCCGCCTGCCAGGTGTTTTTCTCCTCTAGTACTTGGATATGAACTTGAACGACTTAGATTCATTCGGCTTATTCCCAATTTGAATCCGAGCAGACTATTCGAAATTCGAAGATACACTTTTCCTCCCGGTAAACCAATTCATGTGAGAGGAGACCGTCAGATCCTTGGGCCCATGCCAACGGAAGAACAATGTGTATTATCTACGTCCAATGGTGACGTGTTTGCCATAGTAGACAGTGCTACGAATAGATCACTTCGTGGAATATATACAAAAACACATGGCACTCAAACAAGAATAAAAATAAACATGGACAGCGGCAGTGTTAATAGAATGACCCCAGAAGAAATCAAGGAAACTCCTTCAGGCAGGAACCGCCCAATCTCAAAGTATTTTAAAACAGTATTCGTAGACGGCTCACGTCCACAAGATAATTTTAATTAGTAGAAGATTGTAAAACTAAAAAATAATATTGTTTGTGATTTGAAGTAGGATCAAAATGTTATGCGTAACTGATATTTGAGGGACAGCATTCTATAAGTTTCTAGAAATTGTTCTCGCACTCACACTAATTAAACTAATGCTTGGAATTTTTTTATATGAAATTTTCAGGAAACCTTTGGTATAATATTCTATAACTGATAGAATATGTTAAATATAAACATTTTTGTTGAAACAAAAGTTATGTATTAGTATATTTTTTTATTTTTGGAAATAATATGGTTAAATGTACTATAAGAATTTACTTGTTATTGTCAATGAGAAATAAAAAAATTAAACTGAATTTGCAGCTTTTAGTATCTTTTTCTGACTAGGACTTTTCCGCTTGAATTCGTTTCCCTGTTCCAAGTCAGAATTATTCAGATTTTTAAAGAAGCTTCTTCCAAACTATAATTTTTTTTAATATAAAAATTCTCTTCTTTTTCTTCAAATATACATTTGCCAGAGTTTGAATTTTCTTTGTTCCAAATTTTAGAAAAAGGAAGTATAAAAGAAGGGAATATAAAAAAATAACTATTCAAAATTCATAATTATAATTCTTTTACAAAATTCTCTGCTCCAAATTAGAATTCTCATTCTGATGGCCAAAAATGATTTAATGTTCCAACTTAGAATTATAATTTCATTCCTAAAATTCCCTCTTCCATATCCGAAATGTTTTGAATCTGTAACATGTTTAAAAATTTTTTCTTAACTTTGAAAAATTGTTGTAATCATTTAAATATTTTAAACCCTTTAAATTGGACAGGAAAAATCAACAATTAATAATTGGTTAAAAATTTGAAAATCATCTTAATAAAATAGTAATTATTGGGAAAACGATTCTCAAACATATATTTGTAAAAAGCTGGAATAATCTGTAATTACCTCTATAATGAAAATAATCGTATGTGAAGAAATTCCGTTAAATAGTCTATTTTTTGTATTTACAGCCGGTAAAAATATCTTTTACTTTTATAAAATGGCCAGTTGAATTCAACAGATTTTATTCTGAAATTGCGCAAGAAATAAAAGGCGCTAGCCGCTATATCGATCTTTGATAAAAAACCTTAGGATCTAACGGCAGATCCTAAAAATTATAAAAAAATTGTATTCCAGCAATTAACTCATCACTTCAAAAGTGATTGAAGCTTAACAATTTTTTCTTATTCAACTCGAGCATGAAAAAAAGATAATCAACATTTCGATAAATTTGCAGGGGGAGTAGGTTTTCCTATAAAAATTCATAGACCACATTTCTGATTCATGAGAGAGAACACATATATTTTCGGAGCAAGATAAAATTCGACAATAATTACAGCTTCCTAAGAAAGATATTAAAATTGTAACTTATGGCTGAAAAAAGGAGAAGAGTTACTGATTGATTTTCAACAAATACTATAAATCTTGATATACAAAATGAATCGTGGTCGGTTCCTCGAATCTTTGAAATTAGGTGTTTCGGTATAATTCCTCATGGAAAAGGGTTTTGGGATTTGACCTGAAGAGGAATGTAACCATCCTTTTTTGTTCCCCCTCCAAAAGAGAAAAATATACCGGAAGAGAACAAACAAGAAAAGTTTAATTCTTTATTACTTGTTGCAGAGTTGAGTTCACAGTTCGAGTTCCTACATAATGGCGAGCCTATTCCTGACGCCCCTCGTGCGGGACCTTCTGATTTGCCTGACATATTTGAATCTCCTGAAAAGACTCTTCATCCTGTTAGACCTCATACTCCGGGTTCTCTAGTCAGGCCTTCTCCTCCTGCCGAGACTCGGAGCCCTATCCGTGCCAGGTCTAGGTCTCCTCCTGCCGGACCTTCTTCTTTACGCGTACTGGGATTCAATCTTGAACAGCTTAGATTTGTTCGGCTCAGTCCCAACACAAATCCGAACAGGCTTTTTGAAATTCGAAGATACAGCTTTCCTCGCGATCAACCAATTCACTTGAGAGGACCACATCAGGTACCTATGCCCATGCTAACCGGAGAACAAACTGTGTTATCAGCGTCCAATGGTGACGTCTTTGCAATGTTCCAGGGTAATAGAGAACTTCGTGGGATATATACAATAAGAAATTACTTTGGACGTCCGTCTGAAAGGAGGGTGAAACTAAACATGGACAGTGGTGCGATTAAAGATATGAACCACGACGAAATCAGGGAATCTCCCACAAGCAAGAATCAGGCAATCTCAAAGAATTTTAGAACAATAATTGTATATGGCTTTCATCCATAACATTCATTTAATTTAAGAAAAAATGTAAAACAAATATGATATTGTTTGCAATCCGAAATAGGATCAAAATGTTACAAGTAACTCATAATTGAGAGGCCGCTTTCTGTGATCGTCTAGAAATTATCCTCGCCTAATGGCATTGTTCCTCGGATACTCTGTTTGGCAGAACATGTATGTAGGTTCAATATTTCCCGTCAATTTATTTTCCAATAAAGTGAATAATTTTATATAATTTGTTTCCTTCCTAAGAGTGATTCTAGGGATTTACTTCGTTCCGACTCCCACTTTTCGCAGATTTACAACTTCCTAGTACTCGAAGAAAATGTTTTCTAAAATGTTGAATTTTCAACCAAAAATGGAACCATAATTTGATGCCTGTGATTGGCCAGAGCGACCCATGGTGGGGACTGGTTGAACTTGATTGGCCAATGAAGTCTTTTTTTAAAAAATCCCGGGAGGACGGAAAGCCAAATCGGATTAGTATTATATCCATTGTCCCTATTGATTTTATCAGGGTGTTTTAACATTTCGATTGCTTCTCTATGTTTTCTTGGAAAAATATTGTACGTTCTTGCGATGACGGTTGTTTTGTCAAATAAAATGCTATTTCCTGTTTCGATATGATGCTCAGCTAGTGCTGATTGCGTGAAATGTTTTAGCCTCACTTCACTCTCATGTTCCTTTACACGCTGGCTCACCGCCCTCCCGGTTTCGTAAATATAGACTTTGTCACAAGAACAAAGGATTTTATATACTCCCGGATCACGGGCTGTTTAGAAGTTGTCGTATTTTCGCAAGTGGTTTAAATATGGTTTGGATATTTAAACCACTTGCGAAAATAGGACAACTTCTAAACAACGCTAAAGATAAAAAGGCACCTTTTTATGACCCGGGAGTATATAAAATTCCTTGTTCTTGTGGCAAAGTCTATATTGGAGAAACCGGGAGGGCGGTGAGCCATCATGTAAAGGAACAAGTCAGGCTAAAACATTTCACGCAATCAGCACTAGCTGAGCATCATATCGAAACAGGACATAGCATTTTATTTGACAAAACAACTGTCATCGCAAAAACCTACAATATTTTTCCAAGAAAACATAGAGAAGCAATCGAAATCTTAAAACACCCTAATAACATCAATAGGAGATTTTGGCTCTCCGTCCTCCCGAGTTTCTAAAAAAAGACTTGATCGGCCAATCCAGTTCGACCAGTCCCCACCATGGGGCGCTCTGGCCAATCACAGGCATCGTAGAGATTAGTAGAGTTAAATAACCTTATTTTCAGCAACAATGAAACGAATAATAAACTAGTTAAATCCAACAAAAAATAAAGAATTTTTACAAAATAGTTGAATTCTCAACCAAACAGATAAATTTTCCACAATATACTTAAGTTTGAAGCTAAAAAGTCGAATATCTTGGAAAACTGTTGACATCAATTTTTAACGAAAAAATGAAATCATGAAATTTTTAGTTTAAAAATTAATTTGCGAAACAAATTTTTATTTATAGAATTCAAGCAAAAAAAAGAATTTAAAAAAAATAGTTGAATCCTTCACTAAAATGATGAAATTTCAAGAACAAAAATTAATTTTTAACCTGAAAAAAGAAACAAATTTCAGACAAAATAGTTACATTTTCAGATGATTAGTGTGGACACTGAGAGTGAAGTGACGCAGTGTTTCGCAACGTGACGTAGTTATCTAGTTAGGCTGTTAGGATCTGTCGGGCTGTTAAAGTCTCTCAAAAATATTTTAAACCGGTTTTATTATAGAAGTCGTCAAAACCACCCTCATGGTGTTACATCCCCAATTTTGACAAATTTGATGTAACGCCTAACTAGGCACAACCTACCTTACTGCGCGTACGGCAAGCTACCGCTATCAACTATAAGCAGGTGCATTATCGGATTTCCCTGAGTTTAAACCTAACGGTGGTAACTATGCTACGGCCGGTAAGATAGAAACCACAAGATACATAAAGTGTGTTACCATGGAGGTAACACTTTTTCCAAACTACCCTCGCCTTTTGCTCAGGTCCTGACAGCTCATTTGGTGACAGCGGTGGGATTTTCATTTTCGTTTAAATTTTGTGTTTTAAATAAAATTTAACTTCAGTGTAGTATTAAGATAGCTAATTTCATCGGCACTCGAGAGAATGAGTTCTTCTTAGATACTTTGCACGGTCACCTTCGGGGCAAGGCAAAGTTCGAAGTGCGCGATAGGCGTTGGTATACTTCGTGTGCTCGCAAGCTCTGCCATTTAATACCATTCCGCGAATAAATAGAGATTTAAAACAAATTTTAATTTTGGATTTCAAATTTTAATTTCGAAATTCGTACTTAAACCACAACCGTGTTAGAATTCTACCTAAAAAGCAAACAACAGGGGTTGAAATTGATTATTTTGGAAATTCCAACCCCTTTTCAAAATTTCAACCTAATTTAAAAGTGCAACATTTCCAATTTCGTAAGAATCTTGAGACTGTAGCAGAAAATAAAGTTTCCAGAAAGCAAGCCGCAGCTATTCATTGAAATCGAAGGATGAGATAATAAATGAGAAGGGGAAGATCCTAAGGGACCGGATGGAGGATAGAGGCTGGGCGGTGGCAAATGCGATGGTAACAGGTGACGAAGAGGGAGAATACACATATGTCAGTAAGGTGGGAGTATCGGTGATAGACTATGTGGTCACGAATAAGCAAGTGTGGGAGGAGACTAAAAGATTGGCAGTAGAAAGGCGGGTACAATCAGACCATTAGCCATTAGGGTTGTGGATAAAAGAAGAGGGCGGTTGAAGGAAAGGCGAGAAAGAAGTGTTGACGGGGGAGAGGGTGAACTGGACGAGGGAGACGATAGAGAAATATTAGGAGAAGTTAGGAAAGCTTCGCTTCAAAGGAGAGTAGGTGGAAGAGATGGGAGGATCTGAAAGAGACAGTGAAAGGGTGTGTACAAGAGAAGGTATTCAGAAAGAGGAAGAAAGGAATAACGAAACTATGGTGGGATAGGGAATGTAAAAAGTTGAGAAGGAAGGTGAGAAGGAAGTACAAGCAGTCTCAGCTCAAGCACAGGGTTGTGACAAGAAGTCGACAGACCCGGATCATAGTGTCCCCCCAAGTGATAATGCAAGTATACAGAAGAGTTTCGATAATAATTCGGAAGACTCGGATCTGAGTGTTCTGTCCGATAAGAACGTGGAAAATAATCCCAGCGTTGATTCAGATGTTCTGGAAATTTTAGGAGAAGACTTGAGTGTTTCGGCAGATATTCTATCTGATTTAACCACGGAAGTGAAAACTATTTGGGAAAAAATAACTGAAGAAGATCTCCAAAAATTACATCTGTGATGTCTGATGTAGCTTGGAAACGAGACCAGCATTTTTTTCTAACACAAAATTGTGTTGGGACGGCGTTAGCATCGCTTGGGTCTGCCGTCTCGATGCTTTTAGGAGAGTCGGAGGAGTGCGTTTGATCGCCTTGCTCTCCTTGAGTGCATGGTGACGCTGAACGATTGCTGTCAGAAGTTTTCCACCAGGAATCTCTCTGCAGAAAATCATTCATTACGCCGTTAATGAATAAAGCGCTGAAACCGACTTTTGAAGCGACTATTTCCAATGAGTCATTATTTGGCTCTAAACTATCAGAGCAAATTAAGAAAGCCCAACAAATTGAGAACGCTTCTGCTAAAATTAAGGCTCCAGAAAAGTCAACAGCTAAGAAGCCGACATTTGGGAACCAGGGAAACTGGAAGAGCTCATCTGCAAAACCCCGTCCGATGGGCAATTATCGAAGGGTATCGCGGAAACCTTAACACAATTTGAAATTCAAGACGAACAAGAATCAACCGAATCAGCCTCGAAGATCTGAGAATGCTCTACGACAATCAAATCAACCTCCCCCTCAATCATTCCAGAAATATTAGGGGCAAGTAAGACACCTGGTAGACTTGAACGATTTTATCATGTGTGGAAGGAAAGTCAAGATGTCAATATCTTCAACACTATTAAAAGACATAAAATAACTTTTGAGATTAAGCCTCATCAGTTACATCCTCATATGGACGTAGCTCGACCGTCTGAAGAATGGGAATCTCTGCAAAACGAGATTAATAACCTTTTGTTCAAAAAAAGAAATTGAGGTATGTGAAGATTGTGAGGGTCAATATGTATCTCCCTTTTTCTCGACTAAAAATTCCGTTGGATCAGACAGATTCATTTTTAATTCAAAAAAATTAAATGAATATGTTGTGTCACCTCATTTTAAGATGGAAGACATTCGGGTGGCGAAAATTTTATTAACACCCAACGCTTTCATGTGCTAGCTTGACGTAAAAGATGCCTTTTTCCTTATCCCCGTTCATGATGATAGTAAAAAAATGCTTAAGATTCCGATTTAAAGGGGTATTATATCAATTCGTTTGTCTTTCATTCAGTCCGTTTTTATTTACAAAAATCATGAAATCGATTGTAAACATTCTTAGATCGAAAGGTTTATTGTCGGTTATTTATCTCGACGATATATTATGCATGGGTGAATCTTCTGATTTATGTAAAGAAAATGTAAAACAATCAATTACTTTGTTAGAAAGCTTAGGCTTTATAATTAATTATAGGAAAAGTTTTTTAACACTCTCTCAGCACTGTCAATACCTAGGATTTGTTCTGAATTCTAAAGATTTCACATTGGAATGGACAGAAAAGAAAAAACTTCATACGGTCGATTGTTGAATTTTTTTGAAACAGGCTCTGTGTGGGGGATTCGCAAATTTTCTCAGCTTTTAGGCGTGTTAAATTCTTACTGTCCTGCTGTGGAGTACGGTTTTATATATTGCAAATGACTGGAAGGTGCAAAATATATAGCTTTACTGCTGCATGGCGATGACTATGATGCCAAAATGGTGATCCAAGAACATCTTGAGGATGATATTCAATGGTTGTAACTTAGGTTGTAACCGTATTAAAACTCGTCAATTTTTCATTGAATTTAGCTCAGATGCGTCGTTAAAAGCTTGGGGGCACACTGTAACGAAATATGTGCTCAAGGTTTCTGGAGTGAAACAGAAAAATGTTTCCATATAAATCAGTTGGAACTCTTGGCTGCCTTTTTTGCTTTAAAAAGTTTCGTGGATCGATTGTCTTCTTGTGAAATTTTATTGAGTCTAGATAATTAGCTCGTGATATTTGGCACAGTTTTATAACCTCCCAATTCAGAATTCAAATAGCTCGTTTGCTTGATCTATTCTGCCGAATGAATGATATTTAGCATATAAGATTTTGTTTGTTCATTCAGTTTAATTATTATGTTTATCTTGTTTTAAGAAGGAAAGGAATAAAATCAAAGAAGAAAGGAAAAATAAGAGAAGATCTTTTATCTCTAAAAATCTACATGTAATCTCGGGAACGAGGCGCTGAATATAACTGTATAATCAAACGAACTTACCTGTACGTGAAGTTTTATTATTTCCACTGATATCACATATTGTTTTTTAGCCCTGTAATGATGAATTTTTTCTTTAATTCAAAGCTCTGAACGTTGTGAAACTCCTGATAACTAGACACTACACGCACAGGTAAGTTCGTTTGATTATAAAATTGAATTGATAAGAACAGACTAATGAAAATTTGTCATCAGACCAAGACCACAATAGGGGAAAGGGAGGGGAGAACACAAATATCTCAGTACATATACTCTTATATACACGAAACATCAGAATATTCATTAGTGACGCTGTTCTCAAAATCCTGTGTTCATCAGTTTTCCCGACGTTTTGAAAAAATGAGAATTCTTTATACGCTGATCTTAGCCCTAGATCTTCTTCTTGATTATATTGGTACGTGAAGAATAAAATAATATAATTTTTTTATAGTTGGTAAGTTAGAACGTCTATCATACATTAATGAAAGTCAAATACTATGTATACTCTTTGATAATAAAAAATTATTACTACTAACATCATTTCTTTGCTACTTGAGTATAATAACACCTTATAAATAAGACGTAATGATACTACGTTTCTTTGTAGAACAGAAAAGTGCTTTAACTGCACATGTGATAAAATTTCAAAGAGTGCACGTGGAAATGCAAAGTTTGAGCTTCACTTTGAGATATTTTCGAAGATTGTAGCACGTCGGGTTCAAACGCTATAAATTCCTAAAAATGGCAATAATTTCCATACATAAAATTGACGTCACGTCGTGTAATTAGACAGATTTTTAGGACCTACACTGGAAATCCCATTTAAGTAACTTCCATTTAAGTCATTCCTACGAATTTAGTCATCGACATTTAGGATCATGCCCGAAACCGCACTTAAATGGGATTTCTTTATACATCCCAAAATTCAATTTTGATTACTTTTTGCAAGGTTTTCAAGCTTTGAAGCTAAGATATGAAATGAGAAAGATATTTCAATCAGTTTCAAAATAATCATCCCCTAAATTGCGCGTCACTTTCTTTTTCTAAACAAGCGATTTCGAATTTCGATTGTGGCTTTCCGCGTGAAAAAAGTTTGCATGGCTCAAGCATGGCAATAAACTCGGAAATATCTGGCTAAAGCATGGGTCACGGATGAATAGTAGAATGGCTCCAGCTTTGTTTTTGCCCGTCTCCTATGCTTAGGACACGCTAAACACAAATTAGTTATTCTTAACAACATGCAATGTTCGAGAACATTAGCCTGCGTTAAAAATTAAAATTTTAAGTTTGCCAATAGTCAACATATCTCTAAACTCCAAATGGTGAGTCGACGATCTAGGTGCACCAAATCGTGTACCAGGTAATTAAAGACTGCTTCTAGGAGAATTTAAAAAAAATTTTAATTATGCCAATAGCCAAAACAACTCGAAATGGTAAATGAATGGTAATTTACTTATTTTCCCACGTAACGTTACAAACTATGTATGAATAGTTTTATGCAACAAATGGAATTTATTAATTTATTTTTATCGATACAAAAGACGTTATATGAGCCTACAAAATATATTCAGTAAATATTATTTTGACAAAATTAAGAAATTGGTACCAAGGCATCATAAACAATGTGAAAATCAAAATAAAATTTAAGAAAATTAAATAAATAACGCTGATGTTTTTGGTGTACATAATTTATCATATAAAATAATATAAATCCAAAGAAAGACGTAGAACTTTGTTTTTTAGCCAAGTGTATCATTAATTATATGTGATTCTAAAGTTAAACTAATATTGATGGTACTACTAACTCTTCTTCACTGGTTTTCAAGGTGAAAGAAGACAAACAATTTCGTAACTTACTATATCAATTTTCAGGAGAAGAAATCAAAAATTATCATCAGCATTATACCTCAATATCATCCGATGAGAATTTTTATATTTATCAATAATTAAAGGTATAGTTTGTTATTCCAACGAGAATATTTTTTTCAATGAAAGAAGTATTTTTTTCTATTCAGTAAAAAACTTATTTTTAATAATGTATAATTTCTTTGTCTTAACTTGTAAGATTAATAAAATAAAGAGTAAATCCTAATAGTTGAATCTGGATAAAGCACAAGAATAAATATCACGTGATTTTTGAGTAATCAGAACAAAATTTTAGTCGTGGGATGGAAATTTCTGCGAAGCTAAAAATACGAGATCATAAGATGAAACATCAGATCCTGAAGCAGGACGCTCTATTTTATATTAAAAAATCGAAACAGTAATTTTCGTACATAAAACATTTTCAGATAGTAACTTTCCCGGAGAAAACAATATTTCTGCCAGCCTGGAAACAGCCATTAAACTATTATAATTAGATTCTTGAAAGTAGCGACTCTCAAAAATATTTTAGATCTGACTTTGTATCTATCAAGAAATGAATACAAGCGATGAATCTCGAATTTTTATCTTCGCAATAATTTCCATTCCATGACTACAAATTTTGTATGATTACAAAGCAATCACGTAAAATTTATTCGTATCTTTGAACCAGACTTGAGTAGTAAGATTTTCTCTTCATTTTCTAAATTTGATCGAATTTCCATTTTAAAGTTTTTAATACATTTTTGACATTAAAATTCATAAATATTTTTTGTTTTTTCACAGAAATATCGTCAGCCCAATCATCGGACAAAACAAGGGACTTTCTGATAAATTTTGAGAAGAGTAACGAACTTGCGAATCATCAAGGTAACTCAATGAAAATACAAATTTATAACAAAAGTGTTCAATAATAAACAGTTTTTGAATTAATAGTTCAAAACTACATGCTAATAATCTCTTGAAACAGAAAACATTCCACACTCATGGAACATTGTTCTTAATGTTTTAAAGAAGAATTTTCAAAAAAGTATACGAAACCGGAAATTAATTTTTTTATTGCGCACCGTTTTGTAAGGCTGTTTCCCTTTGGTAGCATGCCATTCCATAAAATATTTCTGCAAAATAAAAAAAAATCATAACTTTAGCAAGCGCCTACAAATAACGCAGGCTACAAAAATTACATTTTTTTTGTACCCAAAAGCCGGACTATGTGACCTCGAAGGGTTTTGGTATCCTAAAACCAAATACGTTATCCAAATTTTTCCTTCCCGTCAGGTTTTTGAGATAACTAACCTGAAAGTGTAAAAATGGCTATTTTTAGCCATATTTGAGGCAATATAAGACGTGCAGCAATTTTTGTCTAGAAACTGCTAACGCCATCATTTAGTACTTCTTTTTACCTTTCATTTAAATTTTTGATCATCTTAAACTGATTTTTTTTCTCCGAGATATGACACACACAATTTTATTCGCTTTCTTCGCCTTCTTTGCTAGTTTTTCATTGTGGAACTAAAATGGTTAATGTGCGATATCTCGGAGAAAAAAAATCGGTTCGGGATGATCGAAAATGGAAATGGAAGATAAAAAGAAGTACTAAACGATGGCGTTAGCAGTTTTTGGGGAAAACATTTCTGATCGTGTTATATTGCCTCGAATATGGCTAAAAATAGCCATTTTTGCACATTTAGGTTAGGATGTCTCAAAAACCTGACGTACAGGAAAAATTTAGACAACGGATTCGTTTTTAGGAGACCAAAATTGTTCGGGGTCACATAGTCCGGTCCATAAAGTTTTGTTCAGCCAACTTCGCGTCTTTCAAAATATATGTGTTTATCATGGAAAAACAAAAGAAAGTTTAACCGATATTTGTGTAAAGGATGGATGGATGGATGGATGGATGGATGGATGGATGGATGGATGGA
>CAKNYM010051165.1:242911-261780 GCA_932195095.1 Andricus curvator | reverse complement strand
ATTAAAAATTCATTTCTTTGGTTGAAAAATGAGCTGTTTGATTGAAAATTTGTTTTTTCTTTGGATGTTTTTTGGTTGAAAATTATTTTTTTTTTTCAACTGAAAATGTAACTATTAACCCAGTTGAATATTTCATAATTTTAGTTCAAAATTCATGTCTTTGGTTGAACATTCATTTTTGACTAAAAATTTGATTATTCAATTTTTGGTTGAAAAATTATCTTTGTTAGTTGAAAATTCGTCTTTTTTGGTAGAAATTAATCTTCTTGGTTGAAAATGAATCTTTTTGGTCAAAAATTCAATTATTCTAGTTAATGATTCATCATTTCAGTTAAAAATTCATCTTTCTGGTTTGAAATTCAACTATTGCAGTTAAATATTTACAATTTTATTTGAAAATTCATCACTTTGTTTGAAAATGTAACTATTATTTTGAAAGTTAGTTTTTTTTGTTGTTAAAAGTTAGTTTTTTTTTGTTGAAACTAATTTTTTTAACTGAAAATTTAACTTATTCCAAAAATTCCATAGCTGTTGTTGAAAATTCATCTGTTTGGTTAAACATTATTTTTTTAAACTTGAAATTTAATTATTAAAGTTTTGGTTGACAATTTATCTTTTTTTAGTAAAAATTAATTTTTTGGTTTGAAAATTGAACTATTTCAGTTAAAGATTCATGGTTTTGGTTGAAAACTCTTATGTTTGGTTTACAAATAATTTTTTAAACTAAAAATGTTACTATTCCATTTTCGATTGAAAATTATTATTTTTTCAGTTCAAAATTTAACTATTTGGTTGAAAATTTGTCTTCTTTTATTAAAACTTCAAACCTTTCTTTAAAAGTTAATGTATTTGGTTGAAAAATTGTATTTTTGGGTAGAAAATTAACCTTTTTATTTAAAATGTAATCTTCTTTAAAAATTCGTCTTTTTGGTTGAAAATTGAACTATTTTATGGAAAATCCGTTTTTTTTGTTTGAAAATTAATTCTTTCAACTGAAAGTTTAACTATTCCATTTTTTGTGAAAAATTGATATTTTTTAGTGGAAAATTTAAGTATTTTTTTCAAAATTCATTTATTTTGCAACGTTTTGCTCTGTTGTGTTAAAAGATGTTTAGAACGAACGTCATGAATTAAAATAAATGTTTGCGTTTGCGGCAAATATAAATATGTTACTTTGAGTTGACCGAGAAAATTGAAAAACTTGACCGGGGAAAACCGGGAAATGACCGGGAATTTGAAATCGTCCGCCGAATCGCCACCCTGAAAAAGAGGGGGTGAGACTTTAAAAAATCAGAAAAATAATTTTTTTGGACCACCCCTAATAAACACGGGTGTGGCACAATGGGGGGTTATAGCCTGAGCGCCATTGGGCACATTCTATCTAACCAACCAACCAAGATACTAATGAAATATATAAATTTTCAGGTGATTTTATTAGGAATCTCGTAGCTCTAGAAAGCGGAGGAAGTGGAGGAGTGGTGTGGCGAATTCGAGCGAGTGACACGAAGCTGGTGTGTGCAGTGGGTAGTCGTAACGGTACGGAGGAAACCAAACTTCTCGTTCTGGACTTTGACGTAGAAGTGAAATAATAGTGTACCTCAACATTGGCGAGACAGCTACGCTACGTGACTTCTGTAAATAATTTAAATTAGGTAGCGTAACCAATCTACTGTACAATGTTTCATGTATTAAGTGGTGTGATTGTGATAAGACTGCACATGGGAAATCCGGAGAAGCAAGGTAAAGCGACAACAAGTGTCGTCTGATCTCCCAGTCTTTCGACCGGAGATAAATCATTAATTTTCTTCTTGATCGTTGGATGTACCTAGCGCAGTGTACAAACTATGAGACTCAAAAGACTCGAAGCTAACTATGATGAATACGGAGCTTACAAAATTACTATTGTCATATCGCTGTAAAACCATGGTGCAACGATATCTTTGGTGATGGACATCAAGGCTCAGAGCTTTGCCTGATGCTGTGACAATGCCGATAGTTGCGCCACCAGTCACCTGGAAAATATAATACAACTCCAGACATTTATAAGAAGAGTTGGGGGCCATCCATCAATTACGTGACACTTTTTTTTTGTCAAGTTTTTACCCCTCCCCCATGTAACAGGCCGTAATAAAGGCTCCCCTCCGCCAATGTTACGTAATTTTTTCAAATATTTTCAGCCATCTCTTAGTACATGCAATTTAGTTACTTACTATCCGAGAGACTCGAATTACCAAATAATTAGAAGATATTAAAATGAAGAGAAAGACAATTAAAACGTTTAAAGAAAATTAAAAAAAAAAAATTAAAAGGATTATGGAAGCTGTATCATCTACTAGAAAAATATTCATCAAATGCTTGATTTTTTACAATTTATTTAAATTAATAGCACACATCTCCAATTATTTAATGTTATTTATGTATTTTTCTAAATTTTTCGGCAAGCTAAACGTGACGTAAAATAACCTAAACATTTTAAAGAACGACTGCAATCATAATAAACGTTAATAAAATGTAATATTAAACGAGATTGTGCAATTTTCTCGCTTTAGGTTTATATTTTTAACAGCAATTTAGTAGATCGAAACCCTTTACTAACGGTTTTAGATATCTTTATTTCCTGTTTAATCTGTCGTAAAATCTAGAAAAGTAGATCACTAAATATAAGGGTGTATTTAGTAAATATTGCAAAGCCTGATCAAATTAAAAAATGTGGAATGATTTTGTGGGTAGTAGTAATTTCAAAATTTGTAAAAAAAAAGCTTTGATTTGATGGATATTTTTTTCATTACTCTAAAATCTTCTAAATTCTTTAAAATATTCAGAAATAGCTTAAAATATTTGAAAATCTCTTAAAGTTACATAAAATATTATATTTCTTGAAGTTCCTTGAAATTTTTTTAATCTTTTGAAACTTTCTCAGAATCCTTTAAAATACACTAGAATATTTTCAATCTTTTGAAATCCGTTGGAATCTTTCAAAATATCCTAATATCTTTCAAATTCTTTGAAATTTCTTTAAATCTATTGAAATATTTTAGGGTATTTTAAAATATATTCTTCCAACTTTTAACAGCTTTCAATAATTTAAAGAAATTTTAAAGGATTTTTAAGATTTTAGAGTATTTCCAAAAATTCTAAGGGATTTTCAAGCGATTTCAAAAGTTTCAAGGGATTTGAGGTTTTTGGTTTTAATTCCAAGGAATTTTCAAGAGCTTTAAACAGTTTCAAGGGATTTCAAAGATTTTTGTTTGATATTTCTTCAAATTCTTTGAAATTTCTTGAAATCTATTGAAATTCCTTGGAATTTTTTGAAATATCCTACAATCTTTAAAATTCTTAAAAATCTTTTAAAAAAATTGAAATCTCTGGAAATACTTTGAAATATTGAAAATCTCTTCAAATCTTTGAAATCCATCAATTTTTTTGAATAAATTCTTGAAAATTTATTGAAATCATATAAAATCCCTTGAAATCCCGTAAAGTGACATGAAATTTGAGGATATTTCTGGAAATTCTTGCAATTTTGTAAATCTCTTGAAATTTCCTTAGAATTTTTAAAAATACCCTGAAGTATTTCCAATCCTTTGAAGTCTTTTGAAATCCCTTCAGATTTTTAAAAGCTCTTTAAAATTCCTTGGAATCATTTAAAATACCCTAAAATCTTTCAAATTCTTTGAAATTTCTTGAAATCTATTGAAATTCCCTGGAAACTTTAAAATAACCTAAAATATTTTTAAAATCTCGAGAAATGCCTTGAAATATTGAAAATCATTTCAAATCTTTGAAATCCCTTCAATTTTTTTAAAGGTCTTAAAAATTCATTGGAATCTTTCAAAATACCCTAAAAGCTTTCGAATTCTTTGAAATTTCTTGAAATCTTTTAAAATATCCTAAAATCTTTAAAATTCTTTAAAATCTTTTTTAAAAATTAAAAATCTCTGGAAATACTTTGAAATATTCAAAATGTAAATCTTTGAAATAATTTGAAATCTCTAAGTTTTTCTGAATAAATTCTTTGAAAATTCATTGAAATCACATAAAATCCCGTAAAGTGACATGAAATCCTTTAAAATACGCTGCAAATTTCCAATCCTTTGAAGTCTTTTAAAATCCCATCAGATTTTTAAAAGCTTTTCAATATTGATTGGAATCATTCAAAATATGCTAAAATCTTTTTAATTATTTGAAATTTCTTGAAACATTTATCCTAAAATATTTAAAATTCTTTAATCTTTCAAATTTTTGTAAATCTCTGGAAATACCTTGAAATATTGAAAATAATTTCAAATTGATAAAATCCTTTGAAATCGCTCAATTCTTGTGAATAAATCTTTGAAATTTCACTGAAATATCATTTCCCTTTAAATCCCATGAAGTTATATGAAATCTTATAATATTTCTTGAAATTCCTTTAAATTCCTCTCTATCATTTAAAATAGCATAAAACCTTGTAGATTAGACATTAAAATCCTTGGAATTTTTAAAATTCTTTTAAATCTTTTGGAGTCCTTTGACATTTATTAAAGCTCTTGAAAATGCCTTTGAATCTTTTAAAATACCCTAAAATCTTTCAAAGCCTTTGAAATATCTTGGAATCTCTTCAAAGTCTTGAAATCTATTGAAATTTCTGGGAATCTTTCAAAATATCATAAAACCTTTAATATTCATTAAACACATTTTTTTAAATCTTTTTGTATACCTTGAAATATTTGAAAATCTCTTGAAATCTCTCAATTCTTGTGGATAAATGATTTGAAATGTCATTAAAATGTTAGAAAATCCCTTGAAATTGATCAATTCTGATGATATTTCTTACAATCCCTTGACACTTTCGCAGTTCTATGAAATCCTGAAAAATTAATTAAAATACATTATTAAGAGCCTTTAAAATCCTTTGATAGTTTATCAAATCCAGTGAAATCCGTTGCCATTCCTTAAAAATCCTTTAAAATATTTGGAAATTTTCTGAAATCCCTTTGAAGTGTTGTCAAATATCTTAGCTTATAAACTAAAAAAATATTGAATGATGTCGCGGGTAGTAGTAGTTTCAAAAATTGTGAAAAAACTTTATTTTTGTAATTATTTTCTTACAGAGTGATGATAAAAATATTATTATATTATATACATTTTTGATACATAAATTTCCTATAAGGTTGATTTGTTAAAAATATTACGTAACTGTATCGATTTACCCCCCCCCCCCCCCACAAAAAAAAAAACTATTACGTAATTTATGGATAGCCCCGTAAAAGCATGGAGAATTTTTTGTTTAATTTGGGGTGAGATCACCGGAATGGAATCTTACATATTAAATCATATTTATTGAATGAGACATGGCTTTCTGAAAAAAAGGCCAGAACCAAAGAAGAAGAATTAATTTTACGCAATGCAAGGTGAATGGCGTCGTCCAATCGTATCACAGCCGCTCGCAAAGCTCTAAATTCAAGGGCCTGTCACAAGGTTTATGCGGGCAATTTATTAATTCAATTTAATTAGAAATCCTAAGTTAATAATGGGAAAGACTCGCGATAAAAGTTCTTAGGAGTAAAGTTAGTTTTTCAGTAGAGAAAATGCTTTAAGTAACCCATTCGAAAAGTATTGATAGTACTGTAAAGTTACAATTAAAAGTACGCGATCCAAGGTGGTCAATGGGGCATTATTTGATCCCAGTCGGCAATAATTCAGCTGTTATCTTTAGTAATAAATTAATATTTATTTCGTTTAATTCGGTACGCGATGCTTCACCGATACCAAATTATAGACTTAATTTCGTCTCCGAAATGAAAAAGCGAAAGCTCTGAACTGATTTACTGATCTGATTTCAAAATCTTTTATGCTAATTTTTTCATTTTTAGTCCCGAGATGCCACTCTAATTTCGAAGATGAACATTGGACTACATTGTATATAATTTATTAGGTCTACAAATTAATTCGGTGCCTTTACTTTGATCTCTTGTAGCTGTAAAACACAATATAATAGGTGGCGGCCCTGCGGACCTAACATAAATCATTGGCTGAAACGACCGAAATTGGTAACAGCCTAGGGAGAAGGTGCGGTGGCACATAAAACGTGTAAAAAGTGGTTCCAGAAATTTCACAATGGGTTTTGAGTTGGAATGCAAAAATAATGCAATATTTCAAATGCTCTTTGGCGGACGCGATTGTATTCACTAATGATTTTTGAGGTCAAGTCCGCAGGACCGCCACCTTTTAGAATGTGTTTTGAAGTTTAAGGTGTGCCAAGAGTTACAGGGCATCAAAATAAAGGCACCAAATTAATTTGTAGGCCTAATATATTGAATTACGTCTTGATAACTGAAATTTGGTCAGTTTTTTGTTGTTTTCTAGCCAAAAACATTCAATTAGCCTGCATAAACCCAAACTGCCGCTTGTAAAATGCAAAACCTTTTTGCGAGAGTACAGAGTCGGAAGTTAGATTAGAAAGTTCTTTCAGATTATAAGGACTTTATCATACAGAACGATAACGTAAAAATGCCGTGTAAAAATGTTACGTTGAGGAACATGTCACACGTGTGGAACAGTAACACACGTTGCAAATTAGCGGTTTTGTCTTGATCTTAATTTAGTTCATATTTATTAACAATCACAACTCTTCATCTTTATGATGAAACTCTTTATTTTGATGCGGGAAACGCTTTCTGAGTATTTGGCGAAGAATCAATCAACAAATCAATTTCGAACACTTGACTTACAGTTGGTGTCCAACATATGACGTCTTATAATTTCGTTTTGAGAATTTATTTAGAAAACAAAAAAATTAAACGAACTTTTTTATGTTCTTTTCTGTATTGTAGATAATTCTAAATCATCGGAATAATCTTTTTACTTTTTACAACTGCAGTTGCTAGTGTCAAAAAATTGGGCTGCTCTTCCAAATAGTCTAGGAGAATTTCAATGTTCTAGACGGAATTAAGACTGTACTGCCTGAAACAATCGTATCACTGCATTTCACAATATTATTGAAATCGATTTTTTGAAATTGTCATTGATTTTTTGAAGACTTATCATTGTTAGCATTTGTCTTCCGAATGAATAGAAAAATGTGAGATGTTTGCAGGTGTGACATGGGATGGAAATCGTTCGCCTCTTATTTATAAATTCATATCTTATCAATAATTAGGCAGCCACAGCGATGGGAAATCTCATAATGAAAAAAAAGAAATTGCGCTAACCTTTGAGTCAATATCGTCAATATCAGTGATCGCTTTATTATTTAACATAAAATGAAAGGTTTTTTATCGAAGCAAAGGTCATCGATTTCGAACATCTGTAAAAAGTCCTGTTTGGCCACGGTCCAGTAATAAAAGTCGCAATTCTTTTTTTTTTTCTTGTGCAATACAGTCACGAATTGCTGCTTGGCCGCTAACACTACTTAAAAAAATTTACAAATTAAAGATTGATGCAAAAAAAAAACAATGCATACAATATTCTGATCATTATTAAATGTAAGGAGAATTATATTAGGGTTGATTATAAAAATTCCTGGAAATGCAGTTCGTGCCTAAGAGCTTCTTTTACTATTGGACCCAGGTCGCTTAAAAAGACCCGTGTTTTATTTGTATATTGCTCAATAGTTTATATTATAAGAATGTGTTATCTGTTGTATCATTTTTTATAAGAAATAGAAAATGTTGCTGCATTTTTCACTTGCGTTTATTTCTTATATAATTATTATCAGGCGATTACGTTTATAAAGGAGAATAAACTTTTTATAGAAAAAGGAGAAATTCAATGGACTATTAATTCGATTAAATTTCAGATTGATAGGAAACTAGATGGCTGCTGTCAAAATGAAGGTGGTCAGGGAAAACCTGAAAATCAAGGAAAAGTCAGAGATTTTGAAAAAAAAATGGCAAAAGTCAGGGAATTTCTGTAGGTAGCACTTGAAAGGATAAACATTTTATTTAAGGACGTTCTAGGTATACAGTCAAGTTCAAAACGACTTAATCTTTAACTTGATTTATAAAACTGACAAAAAAAGGCCCATTCATTATTGCAACAAATTCTAGAAGAGACCGAGTGTAAATAATAAAAAAATAGTTGGGATCATAATTATTTAAATGTTTTTTCATATTTGTGATTTTTCTTCCACTTTAGGCAAAAGTTGTAATTTTTATTTAATTTTAATTTACAAAAGCTTATTCTATTCCTTGAAAGGTTCTTTATAATTTTGTTGATCATTTTTTTAAATTAAAATTATTTTATTTAGAAATAATACGTCAAATTTATTTTCAGTTTGTCATTTTTTGAATTAATCAATTTGCTAAATAATTATAATAAAAACGTGACAAATATAATTGTGAAGAACCTTTCAGGGAAAAGAACGAGCGTTTGTAAATTAAAACTAAATGAAAATTACGACTTTTGCCTAAAGCGCAAGAAAAAATAAATATGTAAATAATAATATATATGTAATATGTCAATAATTGAACCAATGGATTAACCAGTATTGAATTCAGGTTTCTACCTATTTCTTAATTTTCTTGAATTCTTTTGAAATATTTTAGGGTATTTTAAAAGATTCCAAAGAAATTTGTATCAGATTTCAATCATTTGAAGGGATTTTAAAAGATTCTAAGGCATTTTCAAGTGATCTTTAAATTTTCAAGGATTTGAATGATTTTATGGGATTTAAAAATTCTCATGGGGTTTTAAACAATTTCGGTATATATAGAACGATTTTATAGAATATTTCTTATAATATTTCAAAGAATTTATTTGCAAGAATTGAGAGATTTTTAATATTCCAAGTTATTTCCAAAGATTTTAAAGAATTGTAGGATATTTTAAAAATCCCAAGGAATTCTCAAGAGCTTTAAAATGTTTTAAGTGATTTTCAAAGCATTTTTAATATTTTAGGGAATTTTAAGTTTCTAAGGAGTTTTTGATTTCAATAATTTAAAGAGTTTTAAATATTTAAGGGTATTTAAAAAGAATTCAAGGCATTTTCAAGAAATTAAAAAAAATTTTGAGGAATTTCCATGGATTTTAAGGGATTTAAACCAATTTCCATATGGTTGTGAAGAATTTCGGAAAATATGGAATAATTTTACAGGACATATAAGATTTTTAAATATTTTTAAAGATTCCAAATGATTTTGTTAGATTTTCGAGGGTTTCAATCATTTTAAGAGAGTTTTTTCAATAATTGTAAAGGAATTTAAAAGCTCTCAAGGTATTTGAAATATCTTAGGGCATTTTAAATATATTTCAATAATTTGAATTTCTTTCAAAATATTTTTAAAATTTTAGGACTTTCTAGAATTTTCTAAAATCTAGGAACTTTTTAGAACTTTAAAAAATATCAAGAGATTTGAAAGGATTTAAAATATCTTAGGGCATTTTTAATATATTTCAATCATTTGAATTTATTTCTACGGATTTTAAAGATTTTAGAGTATTTTTTTAAATTCCAAGGAATTTCTAAATGCTTTATATAGTTTCAAAGAATTTTAAAGGATTTTCAAAAGCTATATATATATATATATATATATATATATATATATCACAAATATTTCTAAAATGTCAAATATTTCGCAAAAATTTGAATGATTTCCTAAAGATTTCAAAATTTTTACAAATATTTCGCAAAGATATCGAAAAGATTTTACAAAAACTTCAATTGTTTCACAAAGATTTCAATAATTTCACAAATATTTGCCAATATTTTAAATATTTTGCAAAGATTTCCGATAGATTTGAAAGATTTCACAAAGATTTAAATAATTTCCCAAAGATTTCACAAAAATCTGAATGATTTCTCAAAGATTTCAATAATTTCACAAATATGTATTACCAAATATTTCAAAAAATATTAAAAATATTTAGCAAAGATTTCTAAAGATATCAGAAATATTTTACAAAGATTTCAATGATTACTCAAATATTTAAAATATTTCACAAAGATTTCGGATACATTTAAAGGATTTCACAAAGACTTAAATGATTTCCCAAAGATTTCAATAATTTCACAAATATTTCAAAGATTTCAGAAAGATTTCAATGATTTCCTAAAGATTTAACAAAGACTTAAATTATTTCACAAATATTTCAAAGATTTCTAAGATTTTTATTATTAAATATTTTTAATATTTCTCAAAATTTTCCAAAGCTTTCAAAAAGATTTCAATGATTTCCCAAAGATTTCAATAATTTCACAAACATTACCAAATATTTCAAAAATATTAAAAATATTTTTCAAAGATTTCAGAAAGATTTTACAAACATTTCGGATAGATTAAAAAGATTTCATAAAGACTTTTATTATTTCACAAAGATTTTAATTATTTCCCAAAGATTTCAATAATTTCAGAGATTTTACCAAATATTAAAAATATTTCGGATAGATTTAAAAAATTTCATAAACACTTCAATGATTTTCCAAAGATTTCGGTACTTTCAAAAGTACTACCAAATATTTCAAAAATATATCAAATATTTCCAAAAGATTTCAATAATTTCACAAATATAAAATATTTCAAATATTACACAAAGATTTCCAAAGATTTTAGAAAGACTTAAATAATTTTCTAAAGATTTCACAAAGACTTAAATTATTTCACAAAGATTTCCAAGATTTTTATTATTAAATTATATTAAATTTATTTATTAAATATTTTAAATGTTTCTTAAAAATTTCCAAAGCTTTCAAAAAGATTTCACGAAGACATTAATTATTTCAATGCACCAAGATTTTGATTATTAAATTATATTAAATTGATTTATTAAATATTTCTTGAAAATTTGCAAAGCTTGTAGATGTTTAGAAAAATTCGAAAATATTTGATAAATTTCCTGAAATCTATCAGTTTAATATATTTTTAATCTGTTCAGATCTTTAAAAATTTCTTAATATCTTTTTAACTGATTAAAATTATTGCCAATTTTTTTTAAAGCTTTAAAAATAAAATAAAAATACCTTAAAGTCTTCTAGATTCTTTTTTTTTAATTTTGGAAATCTTTTGAAATGTTTTTAAATATTCTTCCAAAATTAATTTTTCAACAGAAAACAAAATTTTTTTAATTCTCCCAGAAATCTTGAGAAAATTTCTTTTTCTCTTGGAACCTCTCAAAATTTCTAAAAGACTTCTAAAATTTTGTTGGATATGTTCAGAAATCTACATTTCGTTAAACATTTTGAAGTTTTTAATTACTTTTTAACTTTTTTAAAAATTTCTAATACCTCTTAAAATTACATTTTTTTTATTCTGTAATTTTACGAAATATGCCAATTTTGCTTTAAAATCTTCTACATTACTTTTAGAAATTTCAGAAAATCATTTGAAATCGTTTTCAATTTTCCCTTAAAATTAATTTTTTTAAATAAAAACTCATTCGAATTTTTCCCGGGAATCTTAACAAAAAAAATTTATTCTCTTGAACGCTTCCAAATTCTTAAAAAGAAAAATCTACATTTTGTTTCAAAATTTTTTGATTCTTCTCAAGATTTAAATTATTTTCGAATCTTTTCAAAGCTTCTAAAACTTCGAAATATTTTTTGAAATAATTCAACGTTTTTCGAACATTTGTTAAGATGCTGCAAAATTAAAAAAATGGTTTTAAAATCTTTCAGATTCTTTTTCGTCATCTGTTGATTATAAAACATTAAAAAATAAAATTTTCTCTTATCAATAATTTTAAAAAATTAAGAAATTAATTTTATAATGAAATAAAATTACTTATTTGGAAATTTGTATTTACTAAATTGATGGTGAGAATAAAACTTAATTTCAATCAATTAATAAAATTATTTATTGCTGTTCAATCTTCAATACATTCAATTCATTTGAATTTTGGATGTACACCAGATATTAAGATTTCACAAAATTTCAGAAGATATCTTTAAGTTTGTAAAAGTTTTAACAAATTTCAAAGTTTCCGAAGTATTTTGAAATATTTCAAGTGGTCTCTAATTATTTCAAGTGATTTTGGCAGATTTCAAATGTTACATATTTTCCAAAAGAGACGAATTTTCTACAAAATGTTTATATTTTTTTATACTCGAAAATATGAATTTTCAACAATTTTGAATTCTTCAACAAATAAATGAATTTTCGCAGATTTCAATAATTTTAGATAGATTGAAAATATTTCATAAAGACTTTAACGATTTCCCGAAGGTTTAAATAGTTTCACAAATATTTCGCAGATTTCCAAAGATTTCAATGATTTTTAATCTTTCGCAAAGATTTCAGGTAGATTTTTGAAAAAATGCAAACGGCCTCTGTGTCACATAAATTAAAAATTAAATTTACAAATCGTTCCATTCCAGTCGGGAAATTTTAAAAATGAAGTTTTTTTGGCGAACCTGAAAAATGAAGAAAAAAATTTTATCAACATCACTTTTTATTACAAAATATTCTATTTACACAGTAGGATACAATTATATCCCGTAACTAAAAATATTGATAAAAATTCGTAACATCCCTTTTAAGAATTAAATTTTACAATAAAATCAAGTTCCAGTAGATTCTTGGGAGGTAAGATTCGTTGTTTTATTAACTTCAATAAAAATAGAAAACGTGCATTCGTCACACTCTACTGTTAATTGTTCGTAAATCTCCAAGTCCTTTTGTTCAACGATATATTCACTACCGCATCGGCACTGATAGGCGAAACTGCCATTTTTAGTATAAAGTTCATCCGAAGTTATTCTCGCAAACAAGAGAATGCTTTCCGCCTCCAGTTGAGCTTGTTTACGTTCTGCATCGTATATTCTCCTGCTGTCGGAATCACCCAAAATTTCCCAGGCTTCCTGGATTTGATGGAATTTCTCGGCACTTTGTTTGGAATCTTTCATTTTATCCGGATGGTTCTTCAAAGCTTGCTCGCGATAAACACGTTTTATATCCTCGTGAGATGCTTCTTCCGGACATCCAAGAACTTCATAATAATCTTTTTCACTCATTGTTCAATTATTTTAGCGTATATCAACTTCGAAATGGATTATCCACAAGGATAATAATTAGTTAAATAATATTTTTTACGCTTATAATGTCGACTTTTAATGACTTAGATAGTTTAATCAGAGAGGTTTAATATTTGATTTATAGGTTAGGACTATTTTGACATGAGCGCCATGCTGCCATGTGCGCGGATGTATTTCTTATAATTGCCACAAGAGGCGCTGATTTAGCGGCAAATTTAAATGCAAACTATCTTACAGTCACGGCACGGTATAATTTCAGTCCAAGAATTTCTTTTAAACGTGCAAAAAAAATGAATAATTCAAATAAAATTGTTTTCCTAAAATAATAATAAATTTAACATTTCATAACAAATGTAATTATTAAAAATCAAAGAATGTATAATTGTTCAATTGTTTATATGTTGTTAAGGTTTTATCAATATAATTTTCCTTAAATTCGCGAGAAAATTCAAAAATATTTTTAAACATTTGAGATATCTCTAATCAAAATTTCAACAAAAAAGTTTATTTTTAACTAAATAGTTGATATTAATTTTCAACTAGGCGCATTAAAAAAAAAAAGAATTATTGTTTTCCAAAAGGGATGACTTTTTTTACGAAACAGTTTATATTTTTGAGCTGAAAAATATGGATTTTTAACAACAAAAGTTATTTTTAAAGCAGAAAGTTAAAATTTCTATCAAATAGACGAATTTTCAACTAAAATAGTGAAACTTTAACGAAAAAAAAAGAATTTTTTACAAAGTAGTGCAACGTTTAATCAAGTAGTTGTAATAAAAAACAGTTGGATTTATCCAAAAAAAATACCAATTCTCCACAAAATAGTTGAATCCTCAAACAAAAAATATTAATTTTCAATCAGTCGCGTTTTTAACAAAAAAAAGATTAAATGTTTTTCAAAAGAGACGAATTTTCTACAAAGCAATTGAATTTTGAACCCGAAAATATGAATGTTTAACAGTAAAGTTAAACTCTCAACGAAAATCTAGAATATTTAAAAAAAGAGAAGAATTTTCTACCGAAAGGATTAATTTTCTACCAAAAAAAAAACGAATTTTCAACATAATAGTTACATTTTTAATCAAAGAGATGAATTTTCAACTCAAATGATGAATCTTCAACCAAAAAAATTAATTTTTAACAAATTTGTTCAACTTTTAACCAAGTATTTGAATTTTCAACAAAATAAATTAATTTTCTACCAAAAAGCACGAATTTTCAACAGTTTAAAAAATATCTAGGATTTGTAGATGTTTAGAAAAATTTGAAAATATTTGTTAAAATCTTTCTGTTTTAAAATATGTTTAATCTGTTCAGAATAGTAAAAATTTCTTAATATCTTTTAAACTGACTCAAATTATTGCCAACATTTTTCTAAATCTTTTTGAAAAAAATACCTTAAAATCTTCCAGATTCTTTTTTTTAATCTTTTGAAATGTGTTTAAATATTCTCTCAAAATTAATTTTTCAACCAAAAAAAATTCATTTTCCCAGGAATCTTAAAATTTTATTTGTATTATCTTTGAACCTTTCAAAATCCTTAAAAAGCTTCAATATTTTTTTTCGAATAGTTTAAAAAATACAGATTTTATTCAAAATTTTTAAAAATGTTTTCAAATTTTTAATTATTTTTGAAAAGTCTTTTAAAATAAAAAAATTGCCTTACAATCTACCAGATTTTTTTTGGCATTTCTAGAAACATTTCTACAAACGTTTTGAAATATTCGTTTAGAATAAATTATTTCAAAATAAAAATCATCAAAAATTTCCCCAGAAATCCTAAGACATTTTTTTTTCTCTTAAAACCTTTCAAAATTCCTAAAAGAATTCTGAACTTTTTGTTGGATATATTTTTTTAAATAATAAAAAAAATATAAAATTGTTGCTTTAAAATCTTCTACATTCTTTGTCAAAATTCTAAGAGGACATCTGAAATCTTTGTCTATTTTCCCTAAAAATTAATTTTCAAAAATAAAAAATCATAAAAAATTTTCCGAGAAATAGTTAAATTTTCAACCAAAAAAATACGTGTTCCACTTTCAACTAAGTAGTTGAATTTTCAACTAAAAATGTAATAGCTGATATTTCAACAACAAAAAATTTTAATATGAAACCAAAAACAATTGAATTTAACCAAAGAAGACGAATTTTAAACTAAGGTAAAATTTTTAACTAAGAAAGATGTTTCACTCTTGAGTGAAAGTAAATTTAAGCCAAACTGTTGAATTTTCGACCAAAAAGATGAATTTTCAACCACAATGATTAATTTTCTATCGAAAAAAAACGAACTTTCAACTAAAAAAAATATAAATTATCAACCAAAAATGAAATAGTTATATTTTCAGTTAGAAAATTAATTTTTAACAAAAAGAAAACGAATTTTTAACGAAATAGTTACATTTTTAACCAAAGAAATTAATTTTCAACTATAATGATAAATCGTCAATAAAAAAAATGAATTTTGAATCAAATAGTTGAATTTTCGACCAAAAATATTAATTTTTAACCATAGAGATTAATTTTCTACCTAAAAAGACGAATTTTCTACAAAATACATCAATTTTCAACTAAAAACAGATCAATTTCAAACCAAAAATCGAATAGTTATACTTGCAGTTAAAAAATTAATTTTTAACCATAAAAAACGAAATTCCAACAAATTAGTTACATTCTCAGCCAAAGAAATGAATTGTCAACCAAAAAGATGAATTTTTCACCAAGAAGAATAGAATAATATTCTACCACAAAAGACGAATTTTCGAATGCAGAAGTTAAGTTTTCAAGGAAACATGGAGTAGTTCAATTTTCAGTTCAAAAAATTAATTTTCAACAAAAAAAAAGAATTTTCAACTAAAAAGAAAACAGAATTTTCAACAAAATAGTTCAATTTTGAACCAAAGAAATAAATTTTAATCCACAAAAATTAATATTGAATCAAATAGTTGAATTTTCGATCATGAAGATTAATTTTTTACCGAAAAAAACGAATTTTCAACCAAATACATGAATTTTCAACTAAAACAAGATCAATTATAAACCAATTATAAATTTTAAACCAAGAAAGATTTTTCAGTCAATGAAGAAAAAATTTTCATCCAAAATGTGGAATTTTAACGCCAAAAAGACCAATTTGCTACAAAACAGTTGAATGTTTAAACCGAAAATATAAATTTTCAACAAAACAGTTGATTTTTCAACCAAAAAGATTGACTTTTTTGTTTACAACAAAAGTGTTGAATTTTGAAAAAAACTAATAAAATTGTATATTCATTCCCTAAGTCTATGAATTGTATAAATAACTTTTTCAAGTTCAGCCTTTTTTAAAAATAATTGACTAAAATCTCTACAATATGTTAATTATCTTAAATATTTTTAAAACTTCCAATTTTTTTAGGCAATTCGATAATTATGTAATTATGTTATAGGAACTACATAATAATTTCTTTTCAAATATTACTAAAATTCCACATATATCAGGGCATAGCACAAGAAATCAGTTACATGAATTATCAATCCAAAAGATTAATTTTCTACCAAAAAAGACTCATTTTCAACAAAGTACATGAATTTTCATCCAAAAAAATAAATTTTCAATCAAAATTAGAATAGTTAAAATGTCAGCAAAATAAATGTTCAACCAAAAAAAAAGAATTTTCAAAAAAATATATTTTTTTCATAAAAAAATTATTTGTTAACCAAAGATAGAAGAATTAAATTTTGAGTTAGGACAATAAAACTTCAACCAAAAAAATTAATTCCGAACAAAATAATTCAATTTTAAACTAAAAAATATAAATTTACAAACCAAAAATATAATACTTCAATTTGCAGTTAGAAAAGTAAATTTAAAAAAAAACGAGTTTTCAGCAAAATTAATTTTCAACTAAAAATATAAATTTGCAAGCGAAAATAGAATGGTTATATCTTCAGTTAAAAAGATTAATGTTCAACTAAAAAGAAACGAATTTTCCACCAAAAAAAAATTAATTTTTAATCACAATGATGAATTTCCAACCAAAAATATGAAATTTTGACCAAATAGTGGAGTTTTCAATCCAAAAGATGAATTTTCCATCAACAAAAAAACGAATTTTCAACTAAATAATTTTTTTCCATTAAAGAAATGAATTCTTAACAAAGAACAGAATATTAAAATTTTCTATTAAACGAAATATTTTATATTTTTATTATTTTTATTATTTTAAATATTTCTATTTTTAACGAAAAAGATTACTTTTTCATCAGAAAAGGTAAATTTTCGACAAAAAATGGACTAGCTAAAGTTAATTTTCAACTAAAATGATGAATCTTCAACTAAAAAAAATTTAATTTTTAAACAAATTTTAAACATTTTTTGACTGTTGTCCATTTTTCAATTAGATTGAAGTCATAATTAATTAAAATTAACAAAAATAATTGTTTAAACAATTTATTATTATTGTTAATAATATTCCCTTTGATTAATCGTAGAAAGTTGTGTTTTTTCTGAAATTTTTAACTATTTGTCTATTTTTCACTTGAAGTGACTTAATAATTATTCAAGTTGAGCAAACATAATTGTAAAAAAAAATAATTATTGTTTATAACTACCTTCATCTATATTAATGCCAGATTGTTGCGGTTTTTTCCCTGAAATTTTTAACTTTTTGCCCACTTTTCACTTAGTGTGATAATAATTAATGCAAGTTAATAAAAATAGTTGTTTAAACAATTTATTAGTGTTTAATACTATCTCCTCTTAGATAAGTGCTAGAATTTTTCGGTTTCTTCTGAAATGTTTAACTTTGCTTTGCCTTTTTAGTTATGAGCAAATGATAAATAAGCATTAGAGAGAAACATATTTTAAACAATCTCTTTCTTTTTCGTGAATATATTTTGCTGGAGGGGGGCTGATATCAAGGTATGTTCAATTCCAAATTTTTCTTTTGCGCTTTGCAATAAACTTCTTTTTGTAATTTAAAACAAAACTTTTACAAGTTTTTGTCTCTTGGGTAAGGTTCTCTTGGTTCTGAAATTTTTCACTTCTTCAAGTTAACAAAAATAATTGTGTAAACAATTTATTATTATTCTTAATAATATTTTCTTTCAATAATGCCAGAAATTTGCGGTCTTTTCTGAAATATTCCAATTTTTATTCACTTTTCGCTTCGAGTGACTTAATAATTAGTTTTTGTCAAGTTAATAAACATAATTGTCTTAACAGTTTATTATTGATTATAACTGTCTTCTCTTAGATAATTAGAAAGTTGGGGTTTATTTAAAAAAAATTTAACTTTACTTTGTCTTTTTAGTTATGAAAATATAATAAATAAACAATATAGAGAGAATTATTTCTTAAACAATCTCTTTCTTTTTAGTTAATATATTTGTCTGAAATAAAATAGATATTTGAAACATTCTTCAAATTTTCTACACATAAATCATATTAAATATAAATTTTCCTTGAGAGCCTTTTTGTTTAAATTAATATTAATATTTATTATTTGTGGGCGTCCGCATGACGAATTTTTCTAAGTCAGTATCAAGATTATTATTTTTTGATTTAAGTGGCGAATAATACTAATACCTATACTGCATTTTTTTACACTATATTTATGTCCTGAAAGCAAGCGGAAATGGGTATATTTCATTTTCAAAGAAAAAGTGTAACATGTGCGCTTATGGTTCTCGCCAAAATTAAATGCGTTTTTCTCGAAAAGCGGTTTTTCGATGTTACAACTTCAAAAATTTCTAAGTGAAAAATTGACAAAACGTGAAAAATTTCTGAAAAACCGCAATTATATAGCATTACTATAGAAGATAGTTGTACCTAATAATGATGTTTTTTAAACAATTATGTTTGTTGAATTTCATCAATTAGTACCACACTCTAAGTGAAAAATAGACAAAAAGTGGAAAATTTCAGAAAAAACCGCAACTT
>CAKNYM010051165.1:203648-242901 GCA_932195095.1 Andricus curvator | reverse complement strand
ATTATTACCTCGCTCTAAGTGAAAAGTTGACAAAACGTGAAAAATTTCTGAAAAAACCGCAATTACATAGCATTACTATAGAAGATAGTTGTAACTAATAATCATTTTTTTTAAACAATTGTTTGTTGAATTCCATCAATTAGTACCACACTCTAAGTGAAAAATAGACAAAAAGTGGAAAATTTCAGAAAAACCGCAACTTTCTAACATTATTCAAAGAGAATATTATTAAAAACAATAATAAATTGTTTAAACAATTATGTTTGCTAACTTCAATATTAAGCAATTTTATTTTTCGGATACCCTTTTTTGCCCTACTTCCCTTAGGTCAGCCCCCCCCCCCCGAAAAAAATTCCTGGCTACGCCGTTGCTTATTATTTGTTCATAACTAAAAAGTCAAAGAAAAACTAAAGATTTCAGAAAAAAGGCAACTTTCTAGCATCACTTAAAGAGAATATAGTTATAAACAATAATCAATTGTTTAAATAAGCATGTTTGTTAACAACTCCCTGCAAATTTGAAAAAAAAATTGTCGAGCGTTGAGCAAACAAATTTCCCGCCCTGCACGTGCTGCCGCCTAGCCTCTTTTTTAAGTAAAAAACCAGAATGAACAATGAAGTAGCCCATCTATGTTGAAACGAGTTCCATGGGAGCCGCAGTCTACCAAAGAAAACACTAAAACAGACAAGATGGCAGCATTGCACCAGTTCGGCAAGGACGGCAAGTGCACGGGTTGCTCGTAATTGTTCCCACTGTTAAGACCCTTTTTAATCAAAATTCGCCCGGAGTCTATCGTTTTCGTAACTAATAGTAGTGATGTGCAGTGATTTATGACAAAGAACTGGCCGCAAGGGTTGCGGCTGGCCGAGCCTTGGATTATAGTTTTCGGAGCAACAATCATTAAATAGCAGATCTCAGGTCGAGTTTTCACCGCTCGCAGGTACGTAAAGCAATTTTTTGTCGAAAAGAGGTAGGGACCAGCCCTCTTGTCTTCAGAAGAACGAATCAAACAAGTAGGACTTTAAAAATCGATTTTGTGAGTGTCTGCGCAATAGTTGGGACCAAACAAATTCGTTGCCGAGGTCATCTTCCGCATATTATCTGATTGTCCGAGGCTCCGGTATATTGGGATCATGCGTGGAAGGTTGGGTGTGTTCCCCGCATGTTGTCATTCACGGTTCATTGACTCCCACTAATCTATCCCTAAAACTTTTTAGTGCCCGGCCTTCAAATTCCCACCCTGCGTTTCTATTTCTATTATCTGTAATTCATTCCAAGTTTAGGAATCGTCAGTCTGTCACTTTGAAGTGGGGATCATGGACTGTCATTGAGGAGTCGAGTACTCATTGTCAGTTACTCACTATGTATAAATTTAATTGAACTTATGCTTCTCTACGTTGATTTATCGATTGTCCGATTCTGGGACAAGGAGGATTTCAAAAATTGGGTCATCAACGAGTGCAAATGACAGGGTTGACCGCTGGACCGGAAATCCAGGAAATTAGAGTGAATTTCTTTTTTGAACGAGAATTTTACCAGTTTTGATTTATAATGAGTTCGCTTTCAACTTACTTTTTAAATTTATCTATTATTGCTCTATTCGTTGGGAATTCCGGATGTCTACTCACCTGGAATTGTCAGGTAATTTGTATATACCTGGAAAAACCTAGAAATGACAGGGACGTTTTTTTAAAGTCAGGAAATTTTTGTTTCGAGAGCGTGGTTAAATTTAAAAAAATTGTGATATAAAATTAAGTAACAATGTTTTTTATTTTTTGAAAGTAGCTTTACATTAATGGATTTAACTATGTATTTTGTTGAAAATTCGATTTTTGTTTATTTGGAAATTAATTTTTTTAACTGAAATTTTAACTATTCTATTTTTGGTTGAAAATTGATTTTTTTTTAGTTGAAAATACATCTATTTTTTTGAAAATTTGTCCTTTTTGGTACAAAATTAATCTTCTTGGGTAAAAATTCAATTATCTTGTTGAAAGTTTAATTACTTTGTTGAAAATTCGATTTTTTTGTTTGGAAATTAATTTTGTTCAACTGAAATTTTAACTATTCTATTTTTGATTGAAAACGGATCTTTTTTTAGTTGAAAATTCAAGTATTTGGTTGGAAATTCATGTATTTTGTTGAAAAATTGTCGTTTTTGGTAGAAAATTAATCTTCTTGGTTAAAAATTCAATTATCTTGTTTAAGAGTTTAATTACTTTGATGAAAATTCGATTTGTTTGTTCTTTGGAAAATAATTTTTTTTCAACTGAAATTTTAACTATTCTATTTTTGGTTGAAAATTGATCTTTTTCAGTTGAAAATTCATGTATTTTGTTGATAATTCGTCCTTTTTGATGGATAATTAATCTTCTTGGTCAAAAATTCAATTATCTTGATGAAAATTTAATTACTTTGTTGAAAATTTATTTGTTTCTTTTTGGTTGAAATATCAACTGTTTTGGTTGAAGTTTAAAATTTTTGGTTTGAAAATTCGACTGTTCGGTTGAAAATGATTCTTTATAGGTAGAAAATTTAAGTATTTGGTTGACAATTCATCTATTTTGTTGAAAATTTCTCTATTTTGTTAAAAATTTAATTATTTTGTTGAAAATTCAAGTATTTTATTAAGCAGTCATCTTTTTTGTTCAAAACTTCAACTGTTTCGATGAAAATTCGTCTTTGTAGGTTCAAAATTTAACAATTGTGTTAAAAATTCAACTATTTGGATGAAAATTGAGCTATTTTCTTAAAAAGTCATCTTTTTTGGTCGAAAATGTAACTGTTTTGTTGAAAATTGATAAGTTAAAAATTTATTTCTATGGTTGAAAATTGAACTAATTTGTTAAAAATTTATATTTTTGGGTTGACAATTCAACTGCTTTACAGAAAATTCGTCTTTTGGTTTGAAAGTTAAACAATTTGCATGAACTTATTTTATTTTCTTGACTGAAAAATCTTTATTAGTTGATGATTCGTCTGTTTGGTTGGAAAATTTATAATTGTAGTTGAAAATCCATATTTTTGGTTGAAAATTTAACTATTTGTTTTATTTGGAAATTAACTTTTTTAATTGAAATTTTAACTATTCTATTTTTGGTTGAAAATTCATCTTTTTTAGTTGAAAATTAAAGTACGTGGTAGTAAATTAATCTTTTTGATTGAAAGTTCATTTTTTTTTATAATCCAATAATTTGGTTGAAATTTTGTTTTCTCTTTTGACTGAAAAATTTTTCTTAGTTGAAAAATCGCCTTTCTGTTGAATTCAACTGTTTTCTATTTAAAATAACTTTTTTTTCCTGTTTAAAATTATTGTTTTTTACCATAAAGTTAACTATTCTAGTTAAAAATTTAAGTGTTTTGTTGAAAATTCGTTTTTTGTTTGAAAATTAATTTTTTTAACTGAAAATTTAAGTAATCCAGCTGAATAATCCATTATTTTAATTGAAAACTCATCTGTTGGTTTCAAATTCAATAATTCTAGTTAGATTTTTATCATTTTAGTTAAAAATACATCAATTTACTTGAAAATTTAACTAGTCTGTTGAAAATTCGCTTTTTTTTCGTTGAAAATTAATTTTTTAACTGAAATTTTAAGTATTCAATTTTTTTGTTTGGAAATGTTTTTTTTTTTTTTGGTTGAAAATTCATCTTTTTTGGTTGAAAATTCATCTTTTTTGATTAAAATTCATCTTTTTGGTAAAAAATTAATCTTCTTGGTTGAAATTTTCTTTTTTTGGTCATTTGGCTTGAAAGTTCAACAATTTAAATATACACTGTTTTTTCTTTCTTGAATGAAAAATCTTTATTTGTCGAAAGTTCGTCTTTTCGTTTGGAAAATTCATTATTTTAGTTGAAAATTCATCTCTGGTTGAAAATTTGACTAGTTTATTGAAACAGTTTATTCTTTTTTTTTTTTGGTTGAAGTATCAACTATTACATATTTCGTTGATAATTCATCTTTTTGTAGAAAATTTTAGTTATCGGGATGAAAAGTCTTCTTAAAAATTCGTCTTTTTGGCTTGAAAATTGAACTATCTGGTTGAAAATGCAAATGTTTTTGATTGAAGTTTAACCTTTTTTTATTAAAAATTCGACCATGGTTGAAAATTTATTTTCGTTGGTTACAAAATCTACTATTTGGTTCAAAGTTTAACTCTTTCGTTGGAAATTCATCTCTTTGCTGTAAAGTACGTTCGTTGAAAATTCATCTTTTCCGGTTTAAACTTCAACTGTTTTCTAAAACGTTCGACTTTTTAGCTTCAAAAATCGACTATTTGGTTAAAAATTCGTCTTTGTAGGTAGAAAATTCAAGTATTTGGTTCAAAATTTAACAGTTTTGTTAAAAATTCGTCCTTTTTTTGGTTAAAAATTTCACTATTTCGTTGAAAATTTAAGGCGAGACTTTTCATTTTTAATATTTTTCTGAATTGGAAGAGGGCAATTTTTTATTTTTAACATTTTGTCGAGTTGGAAGGGAGGAAATTTTGGTTGTTTATTGTTTTTCTGAATTGGAAGAGGCCATTTTTTTCTTTTTATCATTTTTGTTGAGTGGACGGGGGACAAATTTAGTATTTTTAACCTTCAGATGAATGGCGGGAACTTTTTATTTTGAATGTTGTACTGAATTGGAAGAGGGACATGTTTTAAAAAAATATATTTTTATCAATGTGAGTTGAAAGGTAAGATTAGTTTTAATTTACAGCATTGAAAATGATAGCGTGGATTTCTATTTTTGAAGTCATTAACCTTTTTGTTTTTTGACACAAATATTTTTCTTTTTGGAAGACGGTAATGACATAAATCAGGATATTCAAAATTTAAAGTAAGCCCTTAAAACTGATCAACTTAAATTTGCAGTGTTTAAAAATTAATTACAAATGAAAGCAGTCAAAGTGGTACAATTATACATTTCCAGGATTTAAAATAAAAGCATAAAAAATGTAACAATTTTATATAGAATGCTTTTTCAATTTTAAATACAATAAATTTCAAATTGGAATTAACCAAAATAGTCGCAATAGTTTAATTGCAAGGCATTACAATTACAAATACATCATAGTTTAAAGCGGGGAAATATAAAAACCTTGCGATATGAGTGTCTAAAAATATCAAAGTTGTTTCTTTTATTGCTCGCCTTCTTAAAATAATAAAATAAAAAGAACAACTGGAATAATTTTCTGGTTGTGTAATATAGTAGTGCAGTCGTGACCTTCCTTGAAGTTTATTTTGTATACTCAATGTCAATGCGAAATAATGATATAACTTGTAACTACTATTTGCGCTATGATGAGTTTCATTTAATAGACATGCTGTTGATGTAATAGACGATGATAAATAAGAACTTATCCAGGCTGAGTAAACAAACATTATGAAGCACTATTATACACTTATACAAAATCTGGGTGTACTTCTGATAAGATCACCCAAGAATATTTGCTTGATGCTTGTCCTAGGAGTTCCTTTTACATCTTAATGAAAAGTCCTTAAATGATTTCCATCGGAGAATAATAAAAATTAAGTTATTAACATATAAAAAACAGCAATTAAATCCTCATTTTGAAGGCACTGACTTGTATTACGGAATTTTGCGTAACGTTAGCCCTGAAGAATCTGGAAACGGGGTTAGTCTTAAGGAAAATTCCGTAATGGTAGGTAGGCAGTTCGTATTTTGAATTCTCTCGTATAATATTTATCTAAGCCAAACATGCTCCACACTGAAGTTGTAAATCTCATTAAAATACATATTTTTACACTTTTTCTCAAAAATTAATATTTAGATTTTTTGTTATATAAAATGTCAACAATTCCGATACTACTGTATACCTTTCCATTAATTTTTTTTGAAATTTTTTGAACAGAAGTATATCCAAGATAAGAGATATTTTAAGTTGTATATAATTTATATTTTTACGAAAGATTAATTTTGAAAATATCTACAACTTTTCTGTGGCATTTCATTGAAATGCAAAAGGAACCCCTTAGCCAAGTATTTTATTCTTGGTTGACCATTTCGGAACTAAACCCCAAATATTATCGAAAATATGTAACTAAAAAAAGCATGATCTATGTGTTATCAAAAAATCTCGCTATTTGTACCAAAATTTCAGTAGACGTAGCCGCGACCTAAAAAACAAAGAAATTACGTTTATTAGAACATCTTTTTGTTATTTTTGAAGATCAATTCGCTCTGTTATACTAAGTTTGATAAGACTTTTCTTTATAATTTATAACAGGTAGTATTAATTCCTTATCTTTTTAATATTAAATACAAATCCCTTATTCGAAACCAACGTTTTGTACTTTGATCATCCCCACTTCTATATTAATCATGGTATAATTTCTCCAATCCGTAGCTTTAACTAAGCGAAGGTCGGCACAGTTTTTATATTAAAAACGGTGAATCTAATTAAATGAAGTCATTAACATTAATTCGACTTCAAAGTTCGCCGTGATAATGATTATAAAGCTAGTTTCAAGGTTCAGTTTCACAGAGAATCATCATGAAGTATGTAGCTATTATTTGCATATGTTTTATGAGTGAATTTTTTTCTTTTTATAGATTTTTACCTGATGATAAAGAGCTACTGGTGATTTTTCACGAAAATAGGGGAGTAAAATTCTTTTAAATAAAATGTATGTAAATGTCATATTAAATTCAATATGAAACACTTTAAATTCCTGAAATTCCTAGACGGAATGTGCTGCATTTTCAATAAAATAGTTGAATTTTCAATAAAAAAGATTTCATGTCTAGTCGGAATATATTGCATTTTCGAAAAAATAGTTGAATTTTCAATCAAAAAAGATTTCATTCCAAAAGAGATGAATTTCAACCCAAAAAGAAGAATTTTAACAACAATAAATTAATTTTTAAGCTAGTTTTTAACCAAACAGTTGTATTATAACCAAATAGTTGACCTTTTAAGCAAAAGAGACGGATTTTTAACAAAAGAGTTAAACTTTTAACCAGATAGATAACTTTTTAAGCCAAAAGGACGAACTTTGCCAAAGACAGTTGAACTTTCAAAAAAAAGTTCCTTTTCAACTAAGGAAGATAAATTTTCAACTAAGAAAGATGACTTTTCTACCATAAAAGATGAATTTTCTACTGCAAGAGCATTTTCAACCAGATGAATTAAGTAATAAAAAAACGAGGTTTTAATAAAATAGGCGAATCTTCAACCAAATAGATGCATTTTTATCTAAAAAATAAATTAATTTTCTACCAAGTAGTGGATTTTTTAACTTATCAAGAATAAATTTCCAACCAATAATGGAATAGTTACATAATCGGATAAAAAAATTAATTTTTAACATAAAACCTTCAACAAAAAAAGTTAATTTTCCGGCGTATTAGAGACAACAAAATAGATAATAGAATTCTTAACAAAGTACTTCAATTTTCAACCAAGTAGCTGCATTTTTAACCTAAAAAGATAAATTTTTAACCAAATAGTTGAATTTTCAACCAAAAAGATGAATTTTCCTGCAAGAAAATTAATGTTCTACCAAAATGGACGAATTTTTAACAAAATACATTAATTTTTAACAAAATAGTTTTGAATTTTTAAGCCAAAAAAAACGAATAATCTACAAAGCAGTTGAATTTCCAACCCGAAGGTTTGATTTTCCAACAAAAAAGTTACTTTTTTATCAAATAGTTTAATTTTTAACCAAATAGTTGAATTTTCAACGAAAAATATGAATTTTCAACAAAAAAGTTAATTTTCAACTAAATTGTTGAATTTTCCAGAGAAAAAGACGAATTTTATACAAAACAGTTCAATTTTTAATCCAATAATATGAATTTTCAACTAAAATCATGAATATTCAACTAAAAAAATGCATTTTTTAAAAAGTAGTTTAACTTTAAACCAAGCAGTTGATTTTTCAATCGAAACGGATTAATTCTCAACGAAACATATAATTGTTGAATTTTCAAACAAAAAGATTTTAAGTTGAAATAAAAAACAGTTGCATTTAACAAAAAAGACGAATTTTGAACAAAATAGTTGAATTCTCAACCAAAACAGATTAATTTACAAGCAGTTGCATATTTCACCAAAAAAGATGAATTTTCGATCAAGAAGATTTATTTTCTACCAGAAAAAGACAAATACTTGAATTTTTAATTAGAAAAGATGAATTTTCAATCAAACATATCAATTTTTAACCGAAAATTGAATTTTCAACTAAAATAAATTAATCTTAAAAAATGAATTTTCAACAAAATAGTTGAATTCTCAACCAGAGCCGATTAATTTACAAACAGTTGCATAGTTAACCAAAAAGGATGAATTTTCAATCAAGAAGATTTATTTTCTACCAAAAAAGACGAATTTTCAAAAAAATACTTGAATTTTCAAGCAAGTATTTTAATTTTCAACTAGAAAAGATGAATTTTCAACCAAATAGTTCATTTTTAACCGAAAATGGAATTTTCAACTAAATGAATCAATCTTAAAACAATAAATTTTCAACAAGAGTTCGCATCCCAAAAGATGATTTTTTAACCAAGAAGTTTAATTTTCTAATTAGGGGAATGGTTAAATTTTCAACCAAAGAGATAAATCTTTAAAAAAAGTCTTATCAAAGTAGCTCAACTTTGAACCACGTAGTTGAATTTTTAACAAAAAACATGACTTTTTAACAAAATAGTTGCATTTTCAACCAAATAGTAGAATTCTTAACGAAACGAGATAATTTTGGAACCAAAAATGCAATTTTAGCGAAAAAAAACTTTACCGTTGGAGGGAAATCTTTCCCAAAATTCGCTAACTTTGTTCAAATTTATCATCAGCAAACCTTAAACTTAATTTCAATACTTTAAAAAAAAATGAAAAATGAAATGATTTTGTTTATTTTTAGATTCTATTTTAATGCTAACAATAATCGCGATCGTAATCAGTCTTGTACAAATTATTCTAAGGGACTTGACAGCTTATTCAAGTGTACACAATTCTCCAATGAATATGCATGCTTGAGTCATTTTCGCGCATAATATCGTGTAAGAATGAATGTCATATTAAATTTAGTGGGAAAGGCATATTTGCAATTTTTCCTTCATGCGTGTAAAATTCCTTCCAGTAAAAAATTAATTTTATTTTATTCATTTTGACGTTAATCAACTTCATGTGCAGTCTATTATTGCTGGCAATTTGACAGAATCATTTTTAGGAAAAAATATTTGTTTAACCTTTTTGGAAATTCTAACTTTTCACTAAATTAACATTTTTGAATTCTACCCTTCCTACAATAATTTTTGAAGATACACTATAGGTTTGAGGAACATCCCTTTTTTCCACGTCATTATCCGATAAAAAAATTTGAGTTCTGTAGCTCCAACTTTTATATCCAAGTTTAGTTGTTTACAAAAATGAAAATTTTGAAATTGGCAGTATTTTTTTCTGGGTTTCTGGGTACTACATGATTCCTCTCGGGTAAGACAGATTTACCACTAGATGTCACTCTCTGTGGCTTTCAAGGCAGTGAATACATAATTTTCACTAACAAAATACGTATGTGCATGTTCTGAAAAATTGCAGTATTCAAAGTAGGAAAATTGGCCACAGTTCAAATTATAAATAATAAAGACATCAAAAGTCGCAAAATAATTTGAACGCTCTTTTTATGAATCATTTATTCAAAAATTTACAGATTCGAGCTTTTTTTTAAAGTAATTATAGAAGTTTTAATAGAAAGTTAACATTATATTTCAGACGAAAAATATTTATAGTTTCTTTAATTAGGAATCACTTTATCAAGCAGCATCCGCACAGTCAAATCGCTGCATTTCCTCTCCGAATCGTAAAAAGGATTATTTTTTAATAGCTTCAATAACATTATTTTAAAAAGTAGAACAAATTTATGAATTAGGTTTGAACGATTATGGGGAATAATTAGACAAATTTTACATCTAGATATCTCACGCTGTTTAAATTGAAAAGTAACGAGTGTCGTCGACCAGACATCTCTTTGCTAAATATAACAGCATGTTCATTGAGTTCAATATTCTCATGTCGTATATGTTCACCTACACGGAAGCAATAAACCACCCTGACATTGCCCATTGATCTATTTTCTACTTGTCTTCCTCCCTCAACAAATTTACGAACGTCTCTTTTGTACCTTAAAAAATCACAAATTACAAAGTCAAAATGCAAAATTCATTCCTTCAAATATGAATATTCTTTTTTTAGTCTCAGAAAAAAAAGTATATTATGTTTCGTCGACCTCCGAATTTTATCTGGTTCTTTTACCATTTAACTTTCAAACAAAACAACTTCTTAATGATTCAGTGCGTAGAAAGTTTCATTTAATCATAAAAGCTTCAGCTTATATCAAAATATTTTTGTTGGTTGATCTCATACGATTCATAATAAGGTTAAAAGACCCAAAATGTTTAGGCGTACTGAAAATATTCACACTAATCGTACTAATTGTGAATTAAGATTTTTCGAAAACATGTTTTGCAAATAATGTTTCTCCAGAAATTATCTGTACTGATTACTGAAGAATGTTTTAAAATAATTAAAAAATGATTTGTTGGCTGCGACCAAAATTGGATTACATGGCCTTAAGGTAAAATGAGAAATGAATTTAAAGGCATTGCCTAAATTTATCTTATGAAGAACCATCTTGAGAGTTTTTAATTACTTCAACTCACTTCATGAAATTTGTAATCTAGTAGGTCGTTATCTTTCAAACGAATGCAGCGAATAATTTCTTGTGTGTCGTTGAGGAAACTGCGATGTTCTTATCACAATGATAACTCATGTAGTGACGTAGCATTTTGGCAAACTGCACGACCTTCGAGTTTGTCTGCTTAGGTAATGAAGACAAAAAATTCCTGAAGTCTGATTTATGTCGATACCACAGAATATGACATTCATTTCAAGTGTGCATTTAGAAAGTCGCCAGTCAATTACTGACTAATAAACAAGAGAATCTACTATTCTGCATAATGATTTGCCATAATGCTTCTTGGATTGGACAACTTTTACGTTATCGCGATTTAATTTGGCTTACGATCATCAAAACTGGTTGTCCACGTCACCTTTATATCGTCTAGAAAGGATGTTGGATCCAACTATTTAAAAATGCATGAATGCAGTCAGCAGAAGTCTAGGATAACTTGGATATGTCGACGTGGAAAGAGAATCTGTCTACAAATTTTAACTTTTTTTATTTTCTTCGCCGCTTATTTATTACCTTGGTCTACAATTCCACATCGTTTTAGTCACGATCCTATTAAGGACTATTAGAAACATCAGCGGATAAAAATGTTCTTTGTGTCCTTTGAGCCTTTCGGACTAGATGACTCTTGTTTTTCACATTCTATAACGTTCGCGTGGTCAATGAATTTTCGCTTTATGGATTTTTAACGAGGGTACATACATAACTTACAATTAATTCTAAATTCTAGGTCGTTAAAGTAATTTGTTCTATTTGAGTCAAGCTATGAATATTTCGAAATTTTACGCGCTCAATCGAGTTCAAAGTTGGCTAATATAGGCTTAGCGCTATTCAAAAATAAACTTCAGATTAAAATTATCCCTCGGGCCGCTCAAAACCCACGCCCCCCTCCTGGGGGGGGGGGGGTAGGTTTTGTGACGATTTGTAATGTAGAGAGTGGGGTTAACGTAGAATATGAGATCACACATGGAAAATATAAACGTAAATGAAAATTTACACTCTTTCCCCTCTTTTTAAAAATAATTCCTCTTTTTCTCATGCTTTTTCAAGAAACATACCCTTTCTTTTCGTTTTTTTTTTGTTAAATACGAACTGAATTGATAGAACTCAATAACTAACTATAATATTTTTGGTTCAGAATTCACCTCTTTTTATTTTTAATTTATTCTACTACACATTTGTTTGAAGATTTAACTATTTTGTTGAAAATCAGTTTTTTTTGTTTGAACTAATTTTTAAACTTAAAATTCAATAATTTGGTTAAAAATTGATGTATTTTATTGTAAATTCGTTTATCTTTTTTTGTAGAAAATTAATGTTCTTGATTGAAAATTCAACTACATGGTTGAAAGTTGAACTACTTTGTTAAGAATTCATTTTGTTTTTAGTTGAAGATCCATTTCTTTGATGAAAAGTTGCTAAAAATTAATATTTGTAACTGAATGTTTAACTATTCCAGTTAAAGATTTATCATTTTAGTTGAAATCGAGGTTGAAATTTCATCTCTTTGGTTCAAAATCCAATTATTTTCGGTTGAAAATAATCATATTCGGTTGGAAATTCATCTGTTGTGTTAAAAATTAGTTTCTGTTGTTGTTGAAGATATAACTACATATTTTGACAGAAAACTCAGCTATTTGTTCGAAAATGGACTTCTTCATTGAAAATTCATATTTGTGGGTTGAAAATTCATATTTATGGGTTGAAAATTCATATTTGTGGGTTGAAAATTCATATTTGTGGGTTGAAAATTTCACTGTTTAGTAGAAAATTCGCCTCTTTGGCTTGAAATTTCAACAATTTGGTTGAAATTCTGTTCTCTTGACTGAAAGTCTTTCCTAGTGGAAAATTCAACTCGTTTGTTGAAAATGTGTCTGTTTTGGTGAAATTCAACTGTTTTTGGTTAAAAATAAAAGTATTTTTTGTTTGAAATATCAACTATTACTTTTTTGTTAAAAATTCATCTCTTTGGTTCAAATTTTGCTAAAGGTGGATCTTTTTTATTTGAAAATTCAACTCCTTGGGTAGAAGTTTAACTTTTTTTTAAGATTAATTATTTTAGTTAAAAATTGAACTATTTTGTTGAAAATTTAATTACTTATTCTAAAATCAACTATTTTGTGAACAATTTAATTAGTTCGATTAAAATTCAACTATTTTGTTGAAAATTTAATTATTTTGTATAAAATTTAACTATTTTGTTGAACATTCGTCTCTTTGGGTAGAAAATTCTTTTTGGCTTGAAATTTAAATTTTGGTTGAAAATGCAACTTTCTTTAGCTGAAGTTTAATCTTTTTTATTTAAAAATTCAACCGCTTGGTTGAAAATTCATCTTTGTAGGTTGAAAATTCAACTATTTGGTTAAAAGTTCATCTCTTTTGTTGACAATTCTCCCCTTTTACTTGAAAGTTCAACTGTTCGGTTGAAAATTCAACTACTTGGGTAAAAGTTTAACTTCTTTTTTAAAAATTAATTTTTTCTAATATTCATCATTTTATTAAAAAATGGAACTATTTTGTTGAACATTGGTCTTTTTAGATAGATAATTCGTCTTTTTGGATTGAAAACTTAACTGTCTTCGAAAAAATTCGTCTTTTCGGCTTAAAAATTCAACTTCATATTTGGTTGAAAATGCAACTGTTTTTAGTTGAAGTTTAATCATTTTTGTTTAAAAATTGAACCATTTCAATTTTTGAAATGGGTATTTTTAAAGATTCCAGGAAATTTGTAATAGATTTCAATAATCCGAAGAGATTTCTAAGATGTTAGAGTATTTTTAAATCTAAGGAATTTTCAAGAGCTTTTAAAAGTTTCAAGGGATTTCAAAGAATTTGAGGGATTTTTAAAAGTTTCCAAGGTTTTTTTTTTATTAATTTCATTAATTTGAAGGGATTTCAAAGCATTTGAAATATTTGAGGATAAAGAATTTTCTAGAATTTCGGAAGATATCGAACGATTTTACAGGACCTATACTGTTTTAAGATACATATTTTAAGAGATTTAACGGGATTTATATGGTTTTCGAGGATTTCAATGGTTGTAAGGGTTTTTAAGGCTTTCAAGGTATTTTAATAAATTTTTCAGGATTTCGGGAATTATTATCAGATTTCATAGAATTTCACGGGATTTTATAATATTTTAGTAGATTTTAAAGAATTTATTCACGAGAAGTGAGGTATTTTGTAGGATTTCAAAGATTTGAAGATATTTGAAATTATTTTTTTGGAATTGACCCTGAATTCTTATTAATTTATCCTGAATTCTTTTAAATTCTTTGGAATTCTTTTTAATTTTTTAATTCACTTGAATTATTCTAAATTTACTCAATTCTACTTATTCAATGGATTTATTTTTTATATTTAAAAGTTTTTATTTAATTGATCAATTGCTAAAATGATCGAAGGATTTGAATTATTTTAATGGATTTTTTTCAAATTCCTTAGTATTTTCAAGAGCTTTAAAAAATTTCAAGGGATTTCAAAAGATTTCAAGGCATTTTCAAGAAATTTGAACAATTTCAGGGGATTTCCAATGGGTTTAATAATTTTAAGGGATTTTAATATTTTGGTAGATTTCAAAGAATTTACTCACAAGAAGTGAGGGATTTCGAAGGGTTTCAAAAATTTCAAGAGTTTTTCAAATATTTGTTGCAATTCATTTGGAATTCACCCTGAGTTCTTATTAATGTATCCTGAATTCTTTTAAATCCTTTTGAATTCTTCCTTTAAATTTGCTGAAATTTTACTGAAATCAATGGAATTTTTTCGATTTTTAAAAATTATTTCCAATTCATTTGAATTCTTTTGAATGGTTTTGTAGTCGTTAGTCACTTTTTTGTTGGAAATTAGTAGGGTGTTAAAGGTTTTAAGAGATTTGAAATTATTTTTTGGAATTCACCCTTAATTCTTAATTCACTTGCATTTTTTCTAGATTTACTCAATTCTACTTTGGCTTTATCAATGGTTTTTTTGGAATTTTTAAAAGTTTTTTTAAAATTGATTCTGGCATTTCATCAAATTCGTTTGAATTCCCTTAAATTTTTCTAAGCTTATTCCAAATTTATTGAATTCAGTGAAGTTTTTTCACATTTTTAAATTGTTTTCAATTCATTTGAATTTTTGTTTAAATTCATCTGAATTTTTGTTCAAATTCATTTGAATTGTTGCTTAAGTGCACCTTGAATTTTTATGAATTTCATAGAATTCTTCTCGTTTACCTTAAATTCCTCTAAATTCATTCTAATTTTACGGAAATGAATTGAATTTAAAAAAAAAAAAATTTCCAATTCATTTGAATTATTTTGAATTCAACTAAATTGTTTTGAAGTTTTATAAATTTATCCTGAATTTGTTACCCTTTGAGCGCGAAAAATTTACCCTATGACTGTGACAAAAAGTACTCTTTGGTCCCTATATTTTATTCCATAAGCGTGTATTTGGTCTAAATTAAATCTCTTTTGTTGACAATTCCCCCCTTTCATTGTGTTTTTTTTAAATTTAACTATATTTCGTTAAAAAATCATATTTGTAGGTCAATAATTCAACTATGTGGTTACGAATTCAATTATTTTGTTGTAAATTCAACAGCTTTGTTGAAAATTCGTCTCTTTGGATTGAAAATTCATCTTTTTTAGATTGAAAATACATATTTTTTCGTAGAAAAGTGCTTGATTGAAGATTCGACTATTTGTTTGAAAATTCAACTGTTTGTAGTTGAAGTTAATTGTTTTTTGTTTGCAGATTCGTCTTTTTAGGTTGAAAACTTAACTTTTTGGTTAAAAATTCGTCTCTTTTGCTTGGAAGTTCAACTGTTCGGTTGCAACTGCAACTATTTGGTCTAAAATTAATTTTTTTGTTTGTTTATTAAAAATTTAACTATTTGGTTGAAAAGTCATCTTTCTTAGTTGAAAATGCACCTTTTAGGGTTTAAAAGTCAACTTCTAGTTTGAAAACTCAACTCTTTCGTTGAAAATTAATCTCTTTTGGTAGAAAATTAATCTTTTTTGGTTGAAAATATAACTATTTGGTTGAAAATGCTTATTCGTATGTGCTTGGAATTATAGAATTATTTTAAAATGACAGTTTTTAAGTCGAACTCTTGAATGCGATTAAGATTCTCAATGAATGGCAGATGAATATTCATCCTGCTATTAAAGAGATCCATTTATTGTATTTTAATATAATCATTCCGAGAAACTTTTCTTGCAGTTGGAATCTTTGAAGAAATAGCGACGACGGAGATGCTTTAAGAATTGAATTCGGTTACAAAATGACATGAACAACCAAATATAATTATTTATTCGTTACTCGGAATTAAATTGTAGGTTCTTTACTGGAAGAGATTAGAGGAAACATCTCAAAATATTTGTTATTCGAATTAGACGACTGTTTTCGTATGCGCGCGTATTTGTCTGATTCTGGGAAAGTTTTAAAAATTGAGGTAATTAGAGTTGGCAAACATAGCAATCTTGCGGCTCCTTATAATAAATAATAATCATGTATTCTAGATCCGGGAATGAAAATATCAGTCTTGACTTTTTATACAAAAGTGTTCTCGATGCATGATGCATGATAATGAACATATTGCAGATTTTGATAACCCGAGTCACTCTATCTTTGTATATTTCAAAAAGCTTGCAGTTTACTTAAGCCTTAAGGGGCCGTACTTAAATTACATAACGGATTATAGCCCCTCTGTAAGTCCCCCCTCTCCCCTTACTGTAGGTAATTTATGGTTTTCAGAAACAATAATATATGGGACGTGAAACTAATGGAATTTTTGTTTGTATTTCATATAATAAATGCTTTGCAGATAAAGACTTATACAAATTGATATTCATACATATATAATAAATATTTAAGAAAAATGCATACAGCTTTCAAAGACAATAATTAAGGCAATTTATACCATTAGGACTAACTTCGGTCATAATATAGTTAAGATAAGGTTTTTATTGTTCATTTATGAATCATTTTATTTACTTTTTTAAATGAAGAAACTTCAATAAAGTGGGTGAATTTAACAGTAATATAATATAGGTTCATGTAAAATTGTATGGAATTTCGTAGATTTCATGCTTGACGGCTGATTCTCATACATATAAAAATGTCGATTGTTAATTAAATTTAAAATTATGTTTCATTTTGTCAAACACTTTCCTTGACCAATTTTTCATTTTCCCTGACCAATAATATTCAAATACCGGCATTTTAATCTTGTAATATTTTTAACATACGATTTTTTTTATGAACGGAATAAAACAATATTTCAGATACAAATTAAAAAATTTTAAATTTATTTATTTTAAACCAAAAAAAGTATTTTCTACCATAAAAAATGACTTTTTAACAAGATGCTTGAATTTTCAACAAAATAATTAAATTTTCAACATTGTAATTAAATTTTAATTTAAAAACATGAATTCTTAACAAGAAAGTGTAATAGTTGATATTTCAACCAAAAAGATGAAATTTCATTTAAAAAAAATGAATTTTAAAATCAAAAAGACGAATTTTCAGCAAATAAAGATTTTTCAGTAATGAAGGGAAAAAAAGTTCATCTAAATTGTTGAATTTAAAATCTTCAAATTTATTTATTTAAAAAAAAAAGTATTTTCTACCTTAAAAGATGACTTTTTAACAAAATACTTGAATTTTCAACAAAATAATTAAATTTCCAACAATATCATTAAATTTTAATCTAAAAAGATGAATTCATAACAAAAAAGTGTAATAGTTGATATTTTAACCAAAAAGATGAAATTTCATTTTTAAAAAATGAATTTTAAAATCAAAAGGACGAGTTTTCAACAAATAAAGATTTTTCAGTAATGAAGGAAAAAAAGTTCATCTCAATTGTTCAACCTTCGAGGCAAAAGACGAATTTTCTGTACAAAAATGGAATTTTCAACCAAATAATATGAATTTTCAGAAAAAAAATAAATTTTCAACAAAATAGTTCAATTTTCCACACAAAAAAACCTGAATTAAAAAAAAATAAATGTATACAAAGTACTACCAAGTAGTTCAACTTTTATCCACGCAGTTGAACTTTCAATTAAAAATGATGAGTTTTCAACAAAATAGTTAAACTTATAACCAAACAGATGAATTCAACTAAAAATATGAATCTTCAACAAAATAAAAATGATTTCTTGACGAAATGGTTCAAACAAAATTTTCAGATAGAATAGTTGCATCCTCAAGCAAAGAAGATTAATTTTTAACCAAATAGTTGTATTTTTATGCAAAAAAATATAAAATTTCTACTAAAACAGATGGTATTTTAAATTAAAAAGTCAAATTTTCAAAAAATCGTTGAATTTTCATCCAAAAAGACTTTAGTTGTCTTTTCAACGCCAAAATATGAATTTTAATCAAAAAGTAAATTTTCTACGAAAATAGTCGAATTTTCAACCCAAAGAATACGAATTTTCAACAAAACAATTAAATTTTCAGTCAAAAAAGATTTCAGTTAAATTTTCAACACCAAAATATGAATTTTTTTCCAGAAGTAAATTTTCTACGTAAATAGTTGAATTTTCGCCCCAAAAAGACGAATTTTCAACAAAACAGTTGAATTTTCAACCAAAAAGGATGACTTTTTAACAAAATTGTTGAATTTTCAACCAAGCAGTCGCATTTTTATCCAAGAAAGATGAAACTTCTACTAAACCAGATCAAATTTTAATCAAAAAGTAAATTTTCTACGGAATTAGTTGAATTTTCATCCCAAAAAGGCTGATTTAAAAAAAAAATAGTTAAATTTTCACCCAAAAAAGAGTTCAGTTGAATTTTTAACACCAACATATGAATTTTATTCATGAAATAAATTTTGTACGAAAATAGTTGAATTTTCATCCCAAAAGGACGATTTTTCAACAAAACTGTTGAATTTTCAACCAAAAAGGATGATTTTTAACAAAATTGTTGCATTTTCAACCAAATAATAAAATTGATGACTAAAAATATAATCTTCAGGAGAAAGCAAATTGCAAAAAAGAAATACAAGAAAAATAAATTACTAAAAAGAATATTATATCAGGGTTACCACAAAACTTCATTTTAGAAATTCCCTAATTTTTCCCTTAACAATTTTTCATTGTCCCTAACCATTAATATTCAAATACCAGAATCTTAAACTTGCATCATTTTCAACCTACACTGTTAAAAATAATATTAAATTCAATATACCTATGTGTATTAAAATTAATATATCAAGCATATGAAATCGCGATTAAGAGCGTGTATATTAAATTTCATATACATTCATGTTAATCACTTACAAGAAAAATCAGTTAATTCCATTTTACACAAATTCAAAATAAGTTTAGCAGTAATTTTCGATTCTAAATAATAAAACATGATATTTTCTTCCTGTTAACCAAAAATAAAATTTTATTTCAAGTAGAAAAGTTCAATTAAGCAAATAAATAACAGACTTGACCTACAATCAACTGTATTCGCATTAAATTTGTACCATTTAGAGCGAATTTTATTAAATTTAATACACACGTATATTAAATCTCATACAGATTTTTCTAACAGTGTAGAATAATGTATAAACTGAATAAAACAGTTTCAAATTAAAATTGCAAATTTTCAAATGTATTCTTCTTGCCAGATATTTAAAGTTATAGAAATTCCGTGACTTCTGTCCGTGACATTGATCTGTCACTTTCTTCCCTAGGGTTGAAAATTCGATTTTCGACCCGCTCCACAGGCATCGAAAGTCGAATTTTCGATTGAGGTATGATGAAATACATATTTTTTTAATTCCCTGACTTTTTTTAAAATTGTTGTTGGCTAGATTTGTTTTTCACTCACCAGGTTTCTTTGGCAAATAAAGTTAAATTCATATTAAATTTCTGTACATTTACTGCGAGTTATTTGCCGTAACAAATCCCTAAGATTATACCTAAATTCAAATCGAAAATTATATTATCTTATTGAATTCGAGATTTGAAGCTTTATAATTTAATTCAATATTTATAGAGATAAATAATTAGGTTAAAGTGAAAATATTGTATAAAAGTGTTTCGCGACATTGATCCTTGGTATTCATTTAATTCACAGACGACAAACAACATACAACCTATTTGTGTAAAACAGTCGGCCATGGCCGAGTCGAAGGGGAACTGCAATGAGTTCGGTAAATGGAGGACATTACTGCATTTAGATAAAGTTTACAATTATTTTAGGATTTAATACAAAACAGAACTATAAATAATACAAAAGAGTTATGTAAAATCTCAAGTCCAAAAGTGAAAATTCTGATATGTAATAATGGATATAAGGGTTGTATTATTTTCACACCAGTATATTCTAAAATAACGCAAAGTATTGTAAATTTTTATTAAATCAATGATATAAAGTTTACTTTTGTGCGATATTAACGATTCACTTAAAAGAAAGTATAGATTGCAGTTTCGGAGAGAGTTTCGGTTGATATTGTAGGATTTCAAGAAATATTCAAATAGTTTAATTTTCAGTTGGAGAAATAAGTTTTTAAATATAATAGTTACGTTTTCAACCAAAAAAATGAATTTTCAACCGAAAAGATGTAATGGTTATAAAAAAGAATTTGACGAAAAATGGAATATATTTAAATTTTCAATTAAAAAAATTAATTATTATTAAAAAAAAAAAAATTTAATTAAAAAAATAATTTTCAACTAAATAAATGAAAATTTCAACCAAAAAGATTAATTTTCTACCAAAAAAGAATAATTTTTAAGAAAATAAATGAATTTTTCGTCAAAATTTTTTATTTTTAATAGAATTTTCAACCCAATAGTTGCATCTTCATACAAAAAGATTTATTTTCAACCAAAAAAAAAGATAAATTTTCAACTAAATGGATGCATTTTCAACTAAAAAACCAAAATTTTTAACAAAGTATAGAATAGTTTAATTTTTAGTTAGAGAAATAAGTTTTTAAGCAAATAAAATGAATTTTCAACTAAACAAATGAATTTTTTACCAAAAAGATTAAATTTGTATGAAAAAGAATCTCGATAAGAAATTGAGTTAAATTTTTAGTTTGAAAAATTAAATTTTAATAAGAAAAAACTATTTTTTAACCAAAGAAAATAAATAAAATACATGAATTTTAACTAAAAAGGTTAATTTTCTACCAAAAAAAGACAACATTTCAAACAAAATAGATAAATTTTTAACTAAAAAAGATAAATTTGCAACAAAAAATAGATTAGTTAAATTTTAAGATAGAGAAATAAGTTTTTAAGCAAATAAATTAAATTTTCGTAGAAGTATTTAAATTTTCAAGGAAACAAATTAATTCTCTACCGAAAAGATTAAATGTCTATAAAAAAATTTCAAAACAAAATTTAGTTGACTTTTTAGTTAAAAAAAAAATTTTCAATAAAAAAACTATTTTGCCACGAAAAGAAAGAATTGTAAGTAAGTGGAAAAATGGTCATTCATATTGAATATTACCCTATTTCATTTTACATGACTGAAAGTAAAATTTTAATATAATGCCGTAATGTCATCCGTTTACCGAACTAAGTTATGTACAATTTAACACACAAATATTCTCCGTATGAAATTAAAGTTTTAGGATTTAAATCTCTCATTCCACGGCGTAGATTTTTTCACATATTTTTTTAAACTATCCTCTTTTTTTAAGTAATCGATATTTTTGATGAAAGGGTTTTTTCAACTTTAACCGCAGGGATCACAGGCAGTCCTCTATTCCCATTTTTACCTATTCTTCCCCTTTTTAAAGAAAAAATAAAATTTTCGAAGAATTGCGCAAAAAAAAAAAAGAAAGAAAAAATCCAATTACTGAAAATATTGTACACATGTTTTATGTTTGTTTTTTTTCGCTGGAAATTAGTATTTTTTGAACAAAAATCATTAAGATTTCCAATTTCAACAATTTTAGGTTATGTTAGTGTTGTACACCGGAAATGGGTATTTTTAATACAAAAATATTAGATGTTCAGGGTGGCCACTGGAACAGGAAACCGGGAATTTGTTGTTAAATTTTTCAATTATGAAATCATTTTTTTACTTGAAAAATTAATGATTTTTAAAAGTGAATTGCTAGTTCGAGTGTTAAAAATTGAACAATAATTGATTTTACAAGACGATTCTAAATCTCTTCAAAATGAAACAATTTACAGATTTTAACTTGGAAAATTGAATTGCTTCAATTTGAAAGCCTTAGTAGTTAAATTTAAACGTCCGACTGTAACTTTATAAACCATTTTCAATTTTTAAATAATTTCAAATTAATAAATGCTTAATTAAACGCTTTTATTCGAATTCAAATCCTATCAAAATATTGTTTCAGTCTAAATTATTCCATTATTAACCCATTCAGTTTCAGATATTTTAATTAAAAAAATTTTTTTTTTTTAATATTTAGCAATATTTCACTGTTAATTTAGAATTTAGAATTATAAATCAAATAATTAAAACTAAACTATTTGAAATTGAATTTTTTTAAATAGAAAGCCTTGAATCATTAAAATTTCAGAGTGCCTAATTCAAACATTTAACATTACAATTTCAATTGTACCATTTAAACAAATTTTAATTCGTAAGTGAAACAATTGCGCACTTTGGTTGCACTTAATTCTTTTTTCTTCGAGATTTTGATCATTTAATTGAAAATTAATAAATACAACTGTTTGGTTGACAATTAATTTTTTTTCGTTGAAAATTCAGTTTTTTGGTTGATAATTCATCTTTCTTGGTTAAAAGTTAACTTTTTTGTTACAAATTTATCTTTTCAGGATTTTTTTAAACTTGAAAACTCAACTCTTTTGATGAAAATTGATTCGTTTGGGTGGAAAATTAAATTTTTTGCAGAAAATTCATCTCTTTTCTGGTAAAAATTTCATATTCTTTGGTTAAAAATGCTACTTTTTGATTGGCAATGAATAGTCTGTTTTGGTTGAGGATTCAACTGTTTTGTTAAAAATTAATTTTGTTTTTAAATTCATCGTTTTAGTTGAAAATTCATCTCTTTGGTTGAAAGTTGACCTATTTTGTTGAAAATTCGTTTCTTTTTGTGGCTGAAAATTAAGTTTCAAAAATGATTTTAACTGTAATTTTAACTTCCATTTTTCTCATGGAAAATTTATCTCTTTAGTAGAAACTTCAACTATTTGGTTGAAAATTCATCTTTTCTGGAAAAAATGATTTTTCTTGGTTGAAAATTCAACTATTTTGTTAAAAATTCGTGTCTTTTGGTAGAAAAGTATTCTTCTTGGTTGAAAATTAATGTTCTTGGTTAAAAATTCATCTATTTTATAGACAATAATTCATCTGGTTTGATAGACATTTAATCTTTTTTTGTTAAAAATGCAACTATTTGGATGAAAATTAATCGTCTTTTTTTGGTTGTGGAGTCAACAATTATGTTGAATATTCGTCTTTTATGGTTGAAATATTAACTATTACATTTTTTGTCGAGAATTCATATTTTTTGGTTGAAAATTCAACTACTTGGTTGAAAGTTGCACAAAATTGTTAAAAAATAATTTTTTGTTTGTTTAAGATTTATCATTTTAGTTGAAAATTTATCTCTTAGTTTGAAAATTCAAATATTTGGTTGAAAATTAATGGTTTTACCAGAAAATTGGACTATTTCATTTTTTTGTTGAAAATTGATCTTTTTTGTAGAAATTCATATATTTGGTTGAAAATTTAATGTACCTGAAATTCTGAACGTTCAAATTTCAAATGAACGAAACATTTTTCCCAAATTTTATTGTATTCATAAATATTGTTCCAACTGCAACTTAAAATATGCATTACAATTTTATATGTATGTATGTATGTATATATATATATATATATATATATATATATATATCCAAATATAAATGAACAAACATTTTATCACTTTTTATAGTTTATAAAGTCATCAATAAAAAATTTCGTTCATGTGAACTTTCAGAACTCTTCCTGAAGGTCTTCAAAAACCAATCATATTTAATTCAATACGTTACCTATGTACATTAATTTTATTTGAAAGAATTTATTCCCCTATTAGTCCCCTATTTTCGTGAAAAATCACTCTATTCACATTTTAGTATGTGAAGTCTGCAATATTAAAATTAAAATTATTTTAATTTATTATTTTCTGGTTTTCTAATTCCTATTGTGTAAAGCATCTAAATATAAATACAGCATTTATAAGTGTCCAAGGCTTATTTAGCTCGAAATAAAATTAATTAAAATTTGTCTGAACATTACTTGCAAAATTTATTCTAGCAGTTGTGTCACTTTTTAGCTTAAATTAGTCACTTTTTCCACTTTTTGCAGGTACATTTGTCTGCAGCTGCCCTGATAAAAAGCAGACAATTTTGAGTGCTTTTCTGAGGAATTAATGGGTCTAATAGTTAGGGTGTAAATAGTCAATGAAATCCTTTTATCGGGGCATTATAGGCTCGATTAAATGTAAATTTGTTTCTCAAGTGAACGCACATATTTAATGAGCATAGAGGATGGTTGTGAATTAACTAGGTCAGGCAAGTGACGCATTTGCAAGCTTGACCGGATAGATATTTATTCTTAGCTTCATAATGATGTGGGGTGTAAAAGTAAAAGTTTAGTATCAGCAATGACAACCCTTATTCGCATTGCCTACTATTGAACGGCCTTAATCTATATGGATTGTATGTAAAAAAAAAAACCTTTTTTGTCTGTCGGAATGATATTAGTACTTTATATCCTTTTATAATAATTAATAATTAAACCTGCTAGTATAGTTTCTCGGGTCTAAAAAATTAGAGCACTTGATGAATTCAGAATTGATAATTTAAATACTGTTTTAATCATCTGTCGAAGGCGCTTTTTTAGATAACGAATTTGGACAGTGACAAAGCGTTTTGTTGTTGCAGGTACAATAAACATTATCAAGGTTATCGATTTCTAAATGTTTTCCTTAAAAAAAGTCGTTATATTTTTTTCCTTCACTTTCGGACTCTCATTTTATAATTTTTTTTCTCATTAATCTATGATCTGTAACCTTTGGAGTATTAATACAAATGCCAGGTAGACATTTTATTTATATATAGAACTAGTGATATTTTCTTTTCAATAATATTTGCTTGTGCATTCAATATCTTATCACTCGATGAATTGCGCACTTTGTAATATTACTATAATATGTCATATATTTCTATAATGCACTTCAATGTCAGGAAATTCCTACTGGTGTGCTCGTTGTCGTGAAAAAAATACAGATGGTGTTTTTAGATATTTATAGAATTTCCACAAATATGTTGTTTGTTTCAGTATACATGTATATGGAAGTTGAGTAAATCCAAGAATCGATTTAATTTTTTTGGTTGAATCAATCAAGTTTTTTTCGCAACATGTCGATAGTGGGCCACCCTTCAATATTGAGCGCATTTCCCTTTAATTATCCCCTTTTTCTCCTTTTTCGCTTGAATGAGAACTGAATTAATACAGAGTGTCTAGTGTCCTGGAAATCCTTGAAAACCTGGAAAAGTCCTTGAATGCGTTTTTACCTGGAAAAACCTGGAAAAGTCCTTGAATTTTGCTCATGGTTCTGGAATTTTTGTTCTTTTAAAGAAAAAATAGTTTTTTAATCTTTTTCTGTGCTGAACGAAAAAAGATGACCTTTTTAACAAGAGACTGTTTATTTTATCACGGTGAAAATCACAAAGCTACAATCGAAATGGTATTTGAATATTAATGGTTAGAGCAAATAAAAAATTGGTCGGTTAAAGTTGGAGAATTTTGAAAATGAAGTTTGGGACTAGTAATTATTTTAGTTAGTAATTTATTTGCCTTGTATTTTTATTTCTTTTCTTACAGTTGTTTCATCCTGAAGATTAATTTCAGTGAAGAATTTTATTATTTGGTTGCAAATTTTTATTAAAAAGTCATATTTTTTATTCGAAATATCTACTATTACATTATTTGTTGAGAATTCATATTTTTTGGTTGAAAAATAATTTTTTAAACTAAAACGTAACTATTTCATTTTTGGCTGAAAATTGATATTTTTTTAAAATTGAAAATTCAATTACTTGGGTAAAACTTGAACCACTTTGTTAAAAATGTGTTTGTTTGAGGGTTGATCTCATTGATTCAAAATTTAAATATTTTTGTGAAAATTCTTTTTTTCATTTAAAATCTATTTTTTAACCTACAAATATAACTTTCCCATTTTGTTGATAAAATTTAATATTTGTAAGTCAAAAATTGGTCTTTTATTGGTAGAAAGCTAATCCTGTTTGTGGAAATTTTTTCTCTTTTGATTAAAAATGCAATTTTTTGGTTAAAAATGAACTTTTTTGTTGAAAATTTGTATTTTTGAGTTGAAAATGCTGTCTTTTGGCTTGAATGTTCAAAAATGTCTTTGACATTTTTTCCTGTCTTGGCTGAAAAATCTGTATTTGTTGAAAATTCGTCGTTTTGATTAGAAAATTCGTCTCTTTGATAGAAAATTAATAATTTCGGGTTGAAAATTCAACACTTTTGCAGAAAATTTGTTGCTTTTTTTGTTTGTTAAAAGTTGACCCACTTTATTAAACATTCATTCTCTGGTTCCAAATTCAGCTATTTAGTTGACATTTTTTTACTGAAAATTAATCATTTTTAGTCCAAAATTAAATTATTTGTTTGCAAATTGGTTTATTTTGTTGAAAATTTGTCTTTTTTAGTAGAAAATTAATTTTCTTTGTTGAAAATTCGTCGTTTTGGTTAAGAATTCATTTTTGTAGGTTAAAAGTTGAACTATTTGGTTACAAATTTAACTATTTTGTTGAATTTTTTTTTTAAATTGAACTCTTTGGTCGAAAATTGAACTATTTTGTTGAAAATTCGGTTTCTGTTGTTGTTGAAATACCTACTATTTAATTTTTCGTTGAGAATTCGTCTTTTTGTCGAAAATTCCAATTTTCGTGTTGAAAATTCAACTATTTTTGGTTAAAGTTTAATATTTTTTTGTTTCAAACTAAGTCTATCTGGTTGGAAATTCATTTTTGTAATTTCAAGTATTTTGTTAAAAACTCATGATAATTCAACTGTTTTGTTGAACATTCGTCTATTTCGACAGAAAATTCGACCTTTTGGATTTAAAATTCACCTTTTTTGTTAAGAATTGAACTGTCTTCTAAAATATTCAATTATTTCATTGGAAATGCAACTGTTTTTAGTTGAAGTTTAATATTTTTTGTTTAAAATTCGATTGTTTAGTTGAAAATTCATCTTTGTAGGTAGAAAACTCAACAATTTGGTTAAAAAATCAATTTATTTGTTGACAATTTTATTATTTTATGGAAAATAAACCTAAATTAGTTTAAAATTCGATAACTCAGTCAAATTTCAACCAATTCTAGAAAAAAATTTCATTACACGCGGTGCTGAACTCGCTTTGATATTATAAACAGCAAACAAATATTGAATTTTGAAAGATTCATTAAATTGTTTTTAAAGCTGAAGAAAAGGGAGTCTACTATTATATTTTTGGTTTTAGAATTAATTTCTTTCAGTTAAAAATTTTACGGTTTGGTTGAAAATTTAATTATTTTGTTGAAAAGTCATCTTTTTGGTTGAAAATTCAACTGTTTTGTTGAACATTCGTCTTTTTGCGTAGAAAATTCGTCCTTTTAGATTGAAAATTCATCTTTGGTGGAAAAGTAATCTTCTTTGGTTAAAAATTCACTTTTAATGGTCGGAAATTAATTATTTTTAATTGAAAAGTCTACTATCATATTTTTAATCAAGAATTCATTTTGTTGTTGTTAAAAATTCAACTGATTTGATAATCATTCGTCTTTTTGGAATGAAAATTCTTCCTTTTGGATTGTAAATTCATCTTTTGCTAGAAAAGTCATCTCTTTGGTTAAAAATTCTACCATTTGTTTGAAAATTATATTATTTTGTTGAAAATACCACTATTTTCTTAAAAAGTAATTTTTTGGTTGAAAAGTTATATTTTTGGTTGAAAATTCAACTGTTTTGTTGATCATTCGTCTTTTTGGATAGAAAATTCATTCTTTTAGGTTGAAAATTCATCTTTCGATAGAAAAGTAATTTTTTTGTTAAAAATTGATCTTTTGTGGTCGAATGTACTAGAAAATACGTCCTTTTGAATTGTAAATTCATCTTTTATCAGAAAAGTCGTTTTTTTTTGGTTAAAATTTCTATTATTTGGTTGTAAATTTTAATATTTTGTTGAAAATTCAACTGTTTTTTAAAAAAGTCAACTATTTTGTTGAAAGTTCAATTATTTTGTTGAAAATTTAAGTATTTTGTTAAAAAGTCATCTCTTTTGGTCGAAAATTCAACTGTTTTTTTGATTATCCGTCTTTTTGGACTGAAAATTCGTCCTTTTGGATTTAAAATGCAAATTTTTTGTTCAAAATTTAAGGGTCTTTGATCAAATTCAATTAATCGGTTAAAAATGCTTCCGTTTTTAGTTGAAGTTTATTCTTCTTGGTTATTTGAAAATCTTTCTGGATGAACTTTTTTGTTTTGTTTTTTAGCTAGAAAACTCAACTCTTTTTTGGAAATAAATCTTTTTTCGTTTAAAATTTTTTAATATAACCTTTTTTTTTAAATTTTGTCTCCTTATCTTTAAAGTTCATCTATTTGGTTGTAGATTCATCTTTCTTGATTGAAAATTAATCTTTTTTAACAATTTCATCTTTTCGAGATAAAAAGTCAAATATTTTCTTAAGCATTCGACTATTTTGTTGAAAAGTCATATTTTTTTGTCGAAAATCCGACTGTTTTGTTGAACATTTATCTTTTTGCATAGAAAATTCGTCCTTTTTTATTGAAAATTCATCTTCCGGTTGAAAAGTCATATTTTTTGGTTAAAAATTCATCTTTTATGGTTGAAAGTTCATTCGTGTTAATTGAAAAGTCTACTATTATATTTTTGGTTTGGAATTCATTTCTTTTGGTTAAAAATTCTACTATTTAGTCGAAAATTTAGTTATTTTGTTGCAAATTCAACTATTTTCTTAAAAATTCATCTTTTTTGGTTGAAAGTTAATTATTTTTAATGGAAAAGTCTGCTATCATATTTTGGTTACAAATTCCACTATTTGGTGGAAAATTTAATTATTTTGTTAAAAAGTAATCTTTTTTGGTCAAAAATTCAACTGTTTGGTTAAAATTCATCTTTTATGGTTGAAATTTAATTCTTTTTAATTGAAAAGTGTAATATTATATTTTCCGTACAGAATCGATCTATTTTGGTTAAAAATTCTACTATGTGCTTGAAAACTGTAATTATTTTCTTAAAAAGTCATATTTTTTTGTCAAAAATTAAACTTTTTTGCGTCTTTTTTTATCGAAAATTCATCTTTTGATATAAAATTAATCTTTTTTGGTTTGAAAATTCGTTTTTCTTGGTTGAAAATTCAAGTGTCTTCTAAAGAATTCGTCTTTTTGGCTTGAATATTTAATTATTTGTTAAAAAATGCAACTGTTTTTCTTTGAATTTTAATCTTTTTTGTTTGAACATTCGATCATTTGGTTGCAGATTTACCTTTTTGGTTCAAAGTTAATTATTTAATTTTAATTTAAGAATCTACCAATATATTTTTTGTTTTCAATTCATTTGTTTTGGTTTTATCTTTTTTGCTTGAAAATTCGATAATTTGGTTGAAGATTCATCTTTGTAGGTTGAAAATTCAATTCTTTTTTGGTTTAAAATTCCACTATTTTGTTGAAAATGCAATATATTTCGACTCAAAAACAAAGGAATATGTTACCTACATTAATATTATTTAAAAGAATTTATTTCCCTATTATTCTCCCATTTTCTTGTAAAATCACCCGGTTTCCCTTGTTTTTTGAATTTTGGGCTGTGAAGTTTTCATAAAATTCGACTTTAAAAAAAAGTAGAGTTGGTTTTAAATTTAATTCAAAGCATCTATAATAGAAAATATTTTTAATTTGAAAACTTGTAATTTTAGAATTGTTTATTGTTTAAGGGCACCTGAAATTTATGTTTGGAAATGTTTTTAGTTTCACTGAATGTAAAACAATGTTTTGATCACATTTGCCGCATTGGCCGATAAGATCTCGTTGACCTCAGGTGCGTTCCAGTAAAGTCCGAAGACCCGAAAATTTGGCAGTCATCGAACTTTAAAATGTGCTGATTTTTTTAAGTCTTCTCAGGCATGAAGCCTTTATTCCTGAATATCGTCTACAAAAATGCATTTATCATCACGTTTAGTTGATTATTTTTCTTAATAAAAAACGACTTTGTTTTTCATCCAATAATCGGGAAAGAAGCTCGTGGTACAATACAGCCAGGATAATCAAATTGCTTCGAGCATTAAATGCGAATATTTCAATTATCGCACGAGGTCACTCGCGATTTTTCTGCGCCTTATTTACGTTTTACGAGAAACGACAAGGATAATGTTACTTTCCTTCCTAGGTAACTGCTTTTTTTCAATTCTACGAATGATATTGTATTTATTTTTCATCTATCCGTTTCTTAATTATCTAGGTATATTAAAATATGTCACTGTATAGGCAATGCAAATGCGAAAAAGAAACTATTTGCGGAAATATAAATGCGGAAATACAATATCGTTTTGTTCTACGTGCAGATCCATGTAAATGATATGTTATATTGGAGGTTGATAAAAAAATCTAGCTGCCCCTTATCGGAAGTTATTATGTATACTGAGCAGCACCTTATGATATCATATGTGTCAACGAACTACTATGTCAATAATTACCTAATGCCATTGGCATTATGTGAATATTAAAAAAAAATTAACTAGCAACAAGCATATCATGATTGTAATTTTCTTTTTTGAATACCTGTGAAAGAATCTACAATCAGAAAAAAATTTCTTAAACAAAAGAGCTGTTTTCTTGGCTATACGTGAAACTTTGGTTGAATCATGCAAATTTTGGTTGATTCAACATAATATTTGATTGATCCAACATAATATTTGATTGATCCAAGAACATTTTTTGCTGAACCAACCAAATACTCAATCTACCAAAAGATTTGGTTAAACTAACCAAAAAATGTAGTAGGGTCAACCAAATATTTTGTTGTCCATATAATAACCATACTCTATGGTTGAACCAACAAACATTTTGTTGATTCAACCAAATCGTTTTCTGAGTGTACTCATTAATATAAATGTATTCATTTAAAAGGAGAAAATTCGATTTGAATATCCAAATATTGAGAAGTTTGTTGAGTTACTTTTTTTGGTAAGGAATGTGGTAACAAAGGTCATAGAGGTCATAGAGGTCATAGAGATTTGTATTGAAAATGCGTTTGATTGATAATCTAACTATTATTAGTTTGGAATTCATTTTGTTTGGTTGAAAATTTAATTATTTTGTTCAAAATTAATAACTGTTATGTAGAAAATTCGCCATTTCGACTTGAAATTTTAACAATTTGGTTGACTCTTTTTCTGTCTGACTGAACAATCTTTCTTGGTTGAAAATTCCACTCGTGATGAAAATTCATTTTTTGGTTCAATTCAACTGTTTTCAATTTCAAATGGAAATATTTTTTAGTTGAAATATCAACTATTACATTTTTCGTTAAAAATTAATTTTTTCATTTTCAAATTTAAGTGTTCTATTTTTGGTTAAAAATGTTCATTTTAATTTTTGATTAAAAACTTTTCTTTTTTTAGTTGAAAATTCATGTATTTTTTAACAAATTCGTCCGTTTTTGGTAAAAATTCATATCTTTGGTTTAAAAGATAATAAGTATCCTCGTATGTTTTTCCATGACAGCTTTGTAAATACCTTATCAATCCACTGTTATTACTATACTTCAGTTTAATAATTTTTTTTCCTTGTTCTGCAGTTCTTGTGAATTTTGATCTGAGAAATTTGCAGTTCAGTTGTTTTCAAAGAGTATGATTTTGTTGAACATGGAAAAGAGTAAATATTCTATTAGAAAGTTTATAATTCATATTTGCGGGTTGAAAATTCAACTGTTTTATAGAAAATTTGTCTTTTTGGCTTGAAATTTCAACAATTTGATTGATTTTTTTCTCTCTCTTGACTGAAGAATCTTTCATGGTTGAAAATTCAACTCTTTTCTTGAAAATTCATTTTTTAATTGAAATAAACTGTTGTTAATTTCGAATTAAAATATTTTTTTGATGAAATATGAACTGTATTACATTTTTTGTTGAGCATTCATCTTTTTTTGTTGGAAATTAATTTTTTAAGTTGAAAATTTAAGGATTCCATTTTAGGGTTAAATTCTAACTATTTTGTTGAAAATTAGTCTTTTTTGGTTGAGTTCAACTATTTTTGATTTAAAATTAAAATCTAGTTTGGTTGAAATATATCAACTATCATGGAGAATTCATATTTTTGGTTAAAAGTTGAACTACTTTGTTAAAAAATCATGTTTTTTTTGTTGTAAATTCATTATCTTATTTCAAAGTACATTTTTTTCGTTGAAAAATTAAATATTTTGTTGACAGTTTTTGTTGTTTTAAACATTCATCTTTGTAAATGAAAATTGAACTATTCCAGTTTTAGAAAATTTATCTTTTTTAGTTGAAAATTAAACTATTTGTTTGAACTTTTTTTTTACTTGATTGATTTTTTAGTTAAAAATTTATTTTTCATTTGAAAGTTCAACTATCAGTTTGAAAATGCAACTACATAGTTGAAAGTTGAACTTTTTTGTTAAAAATTCATTTTTTTTTAATTTAAAAAAAAAATTTTTTTAACAATCAAATTTTCAATAATAAATTTTTTTTTCATGCTCAACATATTAATACTCTTTGAAACAATCTAAACTGAAAATTGCTCGGATAGCTAGTTTCTACTGACGAGATAAACCCTCTTGTACGTGCACAACTGATTTGCATATCCTGACCGAGTATCTGAATCCTCGACAGAAACTTGTTCGTGATTATAACGAGTATTACCATCATAATTCTATCATTTATATTCATTTTAATGTAAACCAACGTTATTCATTTGTATGAGAATGCATAAAATGAATTTAAGCTCAAGAGAAAACTTTATAGAATGCAAATTTTTAGAAAAAAGTACACCAAAACTAATAAACCTTTGTAAATTTGTTAAGAACGTCTTTGTACCAAAATCCTGCATTTATAAAATAGTTTAGCTACACACTTGATGAATAAATTTGCATTTGCTTAAATAAAACGTTTATAATCCGTTCTGCAGGGATCAGAGTCCGCCCCTTTTTTTAAAATAATCCCCCCTTTTCCCCTTAAATTTGAAAAGTCCCGTAAAACACCTAAGATCGAGAATTTTATCCAATTTCCCCCTTTTTGTCTTCTTTTTCACAAGACTTGAATTCATTCTTTAAGACTCATAAATAGAAATTTAAGATAGTAGAAAACAAGGCGCTTTAAATTCTTTTTGAATTTTTCATTATGCGAATTTCAAATATTGCCTAAACGATTTCTTTGCTAATTTTGTATTTTAAGGACGTCTTTGACAGAGTAAAAATCGCTAACGATTCAGTCGAAAAAGTAAACCCGGAAGATAAATTAATTAATTTAATAAATAGTTGATTTTTCAACCAAAAAAACATTTTTCAGTCAAGAAGGAAAATTCAACTAAATTATTAAATTTTCTGCTAAGTAGATGAATCTTTAATAAAAAAAATGAATTTTTAACAAATTAGTTCAACTTTCAACTATGTAGTAAAATTTTTAACCAAAAAAGATGAATTCTGAATGAAAAATGTAATAAGTTAATATTTCAGTCAAAAACTATTTTAATTTTAAGTCAAAAACAGTTAAATTCATCCAAAAAAGACGAATTTTCAACTAAAAATGAATTGTCAGCCAAATATTTCAAATTTCTACCGAAATAGATTAATTTCCAACTCTAAGAGACGAATTTTCAAAAAAGCACTTAAATTTTTAACCAAAAAAGATGACTTGTTTCCAAAATTGTTGAATTAAAAAAAACTATTAAATCTACATTCAAATAATAAATTTTGTAACCAAAATAACGAATTTTCAACCGAATAGTTGAATTCTCAACTAAAAAGGATAAATTTTCAACCAAAAAAGAAAACGAATTTTGAACTAAAGAGTTAAATTTTCAGCTCAAATGATGAATCTTGAACAAACAAAAAAAGTGAATTTTCATCAGACTAGTTGAACTTTTAACTAAGTAGTTGAATTTTCAACAAAAAAATATAAATTCTCAACGAAAAATCTTAGAGATGATATTGGATTGAATAAAGGTTTTTCAGTCAAAACAGAACAAAAGTTTCAACCAAATTGTTGAATTTTCAAGCCAAAAAGTCAACTTTTCCAAGAACGATTTTTCAGTCACGAGAGAAAAAAAAACTTCAATCAAATTGTAAACTTTTTATTTTGGACTACATATTTTTAAATCCGGATGACACAACATTTTTTTGGGACTACCCAAAATTTTTAGGTCCTGAATGTCTCGGTTTAAAAATGTTCAAAACAGATCTAATAAAGTATAATTAATTTAGAATTAATTGTTACATGGCTTGGTTTTACATGTTGTTATCTTCATAGTTTTCTTATTTTCGTGAATAATTATTTTGTCATTTCTATTTTTGAACAACTGAGATCTTACAACTGATAAAAATAGATTAGAAACCAATTTAAACGTCTAAAGAAACAAAAACAGAAAAGTAGGTTTTTCAAGTAGTTGTTTTTCAAATTATTTATTTCTAGCTTACTTAGAAAAATATTATAAGGAACTCAGGATTCTGTGTCAGTAGAAAGTGCAGAAATGTTCAACCGATTTTTAAAACCTGACTTAAAAAAAATGTTAGCACAAAAATTACTAGAAAACTTGCGAAAGAAAAGGTGCTACTGTTAGAGGGCACTTTCGTTCCATATTCAGGTTTTTTTGTGTTGAAAATTAATTTTTTTAGTGAAAGTTTAAGAATTCCATTTTTGGTTGAAATTGATCTTTTTTTGAACATTCATGTATTTTGTTGAAAATTCAACGTTTTAACACAAAAATGACTAGAAAACTTGCTAAAGAAAAGGCTCACAAGATACCCACGTGATATAAAAAGTTTTTAATAATAAATGAAGTCTCCTATTTTACTCAAAATTGAACTACTGAACTGCTGTGATCCCTGGTTTTGTCTTCTTATTTAAGGCCCCTGGAAATCATTGGTAAATCGGACTTGTAAACTGAGGCCAAACGGAGAAGCAATAATAATAATAATAATGCAATAATAATCGAAAGAAAAAATGCGCCCTATTAGCGGCACTATAATAACACCACCGTCATATAGTAGTGGAGTACTCTACTATTTGTCTAAAAAGGGAGTAGATAAAACAGTTGTCTAGAATGGTTCGGTTTTTGCTTTCGTGACATACCATGATTGTTACCGGCCATGCTTTAGGGAGAGGATCTGCTCGGTTCTGATTTTGGACGAACTAACGACAAAACGAAAAACTACCAACCTTCAGGACCCAAATTTATAATAGTTTTTCTGTTTGTTGTTAGGTTCGCCCAAAAGCAGAACCGAGCAGATTCTTGCCATGCTTGATATCGGCCATGCCGGAGGAAGATTATATACTCGGTTCTGCTTTTTGACGAACTAACGACAACTACGAAAAACTATCAACCTTCAGGACCCAAGTTTATAATAGTTTTTCTGTTTGTCGTTAGGTTCGCCCAAAAGCAGAACCGAGCAGATTCTTGCTATGTTTGATACCGGCCATGCCAGAGGAAGATTATCCACTCGGTTCTGCTTTTGGGCGAACCTAACGAAAAAATACCATGAACTTAGGTTCTGAAGGATGGTAGTTTTTCGTTTTGTCGTTAGGTTCGCCCAAAAGCAGAATCGAGCAGATCCTCTTCCTCCTGGTGGTGTTATCGCGCTGCCGCTAATAGGGCGCATTTTTTTCTTTCGATTGTTACATAAAAAATAGAATTTTCTCCGAAAAAATGGCCTTTACCGGGAGTCTTTCTACTCTTTAGATTTTTATCCAAAAAACTAGACAAAATGGTTTCTCCGCTTGGCCTCAATATTTCATTTCTTCAATATATATTTCTGAAATGTATCCTTGACTGATATGTATATTATCCCGACTTTTTAGCGATTCTTAAAAATAAGAAGCAAGTCGCCAAGTCCAAAGTTTATTTTTCACATAAATATTTTGTTGTTACAGATTTTTGGAAGGTCTGTCAAAATGAGGGACGACGTGGATGAAGATGATACCGGAGCTTCCTCATCCAGTTCCGTTTCTGAGGTCCCGATAGCTTATGGGTAAGTTTTTGTTGAATTAAAAAAAGTTAATACGTCTGAAATAATATTAGAGTGTATAGTATAACTTAAATCCACAATTCTATGTAAAATTTTGTATACTAAATTTAAGCAGTTTTTTATCAACAGAAAAAAATAAAGTTTGAATTTGAGCAATATGAATATTGAAAGCAATTCAATTGTTTTTCACTTTTTACGTTGACCAAAAGATCCGCTGTTTTTTCTGTCCATCTCTGATTGGTTTAAAGATATGAAAAGAAATGATAAAAGATATTTAATAAGCATTGAAAAATTGATGCCACTTTTGTTTTCTTATTTCTAATTCATTGTGCAAAAACATCTGAGAGGAGAAATTTTTTTCTGAGTTTACTGCCATATCCTTGCCTGTTTCACGATTCTATCTTGGGACTATACAATGAAGTTAGGATATGATAAGATAAAAGGCACTTGGAGAAGGTTGCAGTTACGGTGATGATTAATCGACGTCATTTTCAAATGATTGGTAACCAGCAGACTCCGGGTTCTTCACGTTTTAATGAATTTAGGGGCGCGGCGCCTAATGTGGTGCACCAAAAACTATCGCTCAATTTAAAGAATAATATAAGCGATTTTCGCGTAACAAAAAATATAGAACATTTGGTTTGATATCTTAGGTGTACTCTCTATATAGCCACAATTATATGAGAATTAATTAAATACGTTAATTTGAAGTTTTCCTAAAAAGTACTAAAAAGCCTCAAGTTACCTGCCATGTTCCCTAATGTGGTGCAGTGCTTACCTGGCTTGTAAAAGAAAATCAGAAAAGACTTTCTAATAGTAGAACAACAAATTTCAGTTTATTAAAATAAGGCGTTAGAAATAGTTTTTAAAGTTTTAATTAACAGCATGTAAGTTTAAAAGATTTCCATAGGATTCCTTTTAAAAAGTTTACGTATCTAATAACCCAAAAACCGGCGAAGAAAGATTACGAACACGATTACGAATGTAGAATAATATTACAGTATCAAGAAAATATTTCACTAAGAATGTTTTGTTGTTGGAAAAAATTTATTATTATTTTAGTATGTATCTTTATATTATACCAACTGTACAAAAATTTAAGTATCGTGCGCCACATTAGGTGCTCGTGCATAGTGGATGAGTATAAACGTTTTATGCCAATTTTTTTACAATTTAATAATTTTTCGGAACTTGGAAAACACGGAAAAGTCAGGGATTTAAAAAAAATCTTGTATAAGTTAGGGAAATACTATAAGAGGCACTTTCAATAACTTTCAAGGATAGTAAATTTTAATTTAAAAAAATTTTATTTGAAATTGTTTTATTCCGTTCATAAAAGATTCTATGTTAAAAAATTTTACAATATTAAGATTCTGGTCATTGATTATTAGTAGTTTGGGAAAATAACAAATTGGTCAGGGAAAATCAGGGAATTTATAAAATGAATTTTTGCGGCCACTCTGATATAATATTCTTGTCAGTAATTTATTTGTCTTGTATTTATATTTCTTTTTTTTGCAGTTAACTTGTTGTTGAAAAATGCATATTTAGTGTTGAAAAATTCAACTATTCTTTTGGAAAATTCGTCTTTTTGGTTTAAAAATTCATCTGTTTTAGTAAAAAATTTCATCCGTTTTGTCTAGAAATGCAACTGTTTGGTTGAAAATTAATCTTCTTTGGTTGAGGATTCAACTATTTTGTTGAAAATTTGTCTTTTCTGGTTGAATTCAGCTATTTTTTATTTAAAATAAAAATATTTTTCGGTTTAAATATCTACTATTATATTATTCTTTGAAAAATCATCTTTTTTGATTGAAAATTGAACTGCTTGTTGAATGTTGAACCAATTTGTTAAAAAATCATTCTTTTCTTGAAGATTCATCATTTTTAGTTGAAAATTCGTCTGGTTGAAAAAAAAGACTTTTGTTTGAAAATTAATTTTTTCAACTAAAAATTAAACTATTCCAGTTGAAGATTCGTCATTTTAGTTCAAAATTTATCTCCTTGGTTGAATGTTGAACTATTTTGTTAAAAATTCGTTTTTTTATTTAAACTTAATTTTTAATTGTTCGTCTTTTGTCTTCGTTTGAAAATTCCTCTTTTTTGGTTAAAAATGCAACTGTTTGGTTTAAAATTAACTTTTTTGCAGAAAATTCATAACTTCGGGTTGAAAATCCAACTGTTTTACACAAAATTCATTTTTTTACTTGAAAATTCAACAATTTGGATGAAATTTTTTTCTTGACTTAAATTTTTTTTGTCTCGAAAATTAGTTTATTTTTGGTTGGACAATTCATCATTTTGGTTAAAAATTCATCTCTTTGTTGAAAATTTATCTATTTTGTTGAAAACTCCTTTGTTTATTTGTTGAAAATTTAATTTTTTTCTGAAAATGTAACTTTTTCATTTTTTGTTGAAAAGTTATCTTTTTAGTTGAAAATGTAAATATTTGTTCGAAAATTCATGTATTTTGTTGAAAATTCGTCTTTTTTGTACAAAAATTAATCTTCTTGTTTAAAAATGTCTTCTTTTTTTGTTTAAAAATGCAACTGTTTGGTTGAAAATTATATTTTTTGTTGAAAATTCATAATTTGGGGTTGAAAATTCAACTGTTTTACAGAAAATTAATTTTTTGACTTGAAAGTTCAACACTTTGGATGAAATATTTTTCTTTCTTCCCTGAAAAATCTTTTTTTTGTTGAAAATTCGTCTTTTTGGTTGGAAAATTCACCATTTTGGTTGAAAATTCATTTCTTTGTTTGAAAATTACTTTTTATATTCAATAAAATTCAATTTTTTACTGCAAATTAAACTTTTTAATTTTTGGTTGAAAATTCGTTTTTTTTTAGTTGAAAATTTAACTATTTTTTCGAAAATTTATGGATTTTTTTTTAATTGTTTTTTTTTGTGTGAAAAACTAATCTTTTGGGTTGAAAATTCATGTATTTGGTTTTAAAATTCAAGTGTATTCTAAAAAATTCGCGTGTTTGACTTGGAAAATGAATTTTTTAGTTGAAAATGCAAATATTTGGTTAAATATTAATTTTTTTTTATTCAACTGTTTGGTTTAAAAAAATATATTTTGTTAAAAATTAATCTTTTTTATTCGAGAATTCAACTTTTTTTTTTTTTTTTTTTTAAATTCGAATACATTTGATTGAAAGGTTGAAAATTCAACAATTTGTTTCACTATCTTGTTGAAAATGTGGCCTTTTTGATTGAAAATATAATTATATTTGGTTGAAGTTTATTCTTTTTGTTTAAAATTTCGACCATTTGTTTGAAAATTCATCTTTGTAGGTTGAAAATTCAACAATGTAATTAAGA